>JAVJGI010000014.1:541784-554922 GCA_035590275.1 Ibycter americanus | reverse complement strand
GGCCAAGCACTGGCACAGGCTGCCCAGGGACGTGGTGGGGTCACCATCCCTGGGGGTGTTCAGAAGACGTGTAGATGCGGTGCTTAGGGACATGGTTTAGTGATGGACTTGGGCAGTGCTGAGTTAGCGGTTGGACTCGATGATCTTAAAGGTCTTTCCCAACCGAAATGATTCTGTGATTCTATAATTCTATGTAATCCTACTAGGAAATACCTCTGCATATGCATATCCTCTGCAGGGAAGCCTAAAAGACCCCTCTCAGGACCGAAGAAGCAGCTGGGTCTTATCCTGGGTTGATATCTTGTCTTAGGGTCATCACCTGGAGGAGAAAAGCCATACCTCCTTTTTGCAGAGAATCAGGAACTGAGATGGATCCCGATAGGGAACTGTCATCGTTTCTGGGGCTGTGTCATCCCAGAGGGAGAACAGCAGTGTGTGGCTGTAGTCCTGTAGCAAGTGTGGGAGGAAGGAGATGAACCTGACTCATGCACTGCTGCTTCTGCTTGCAAATGGGAGTTCACGGAGGCTGCTCAGGAACTAAAAGAGTTTGTTGAGGTAGGCAGCTTGGACATGGGTTGTTAGGAAGATGGATGGGGACCATATGCTTTACTAACATCAGGGACACAGATGAGCAGGTTTGAGGCAATGGATGGCTGTCAGCTCTGTCGCAGTGTCAGGTAGTCTCACGTTTGAAGGATTTCAAACCCATCCTTTATTTCCAAGTAAACAGTAATGCCAGATGGGTACCCTCACTTCCAAACCATCCACCTCCCCAGCTCCTCCTGGGAGTTCGTGGACATATTGTACAAGCTGTCCCCTTGTGAGATGACTGCAGGTAACTTCAGACCTTTCTGATGTTTGCACAGGGTGAGGATAGGAAAGGACCTCCAGGAACAATAAGGGAAAGAAAGAAATCTGATGAGGGAGTTGTTAGGAAACAACTGCAGGGACAGGAATCAGCCCAGGAATATGGGAAATGAGAAGAACCTGGATTGCTTTAGAAATGATGGAAGAAGCTTTGCCTGTGCAGAGGAGGGGTGCCGGTGGGGAGCTGTGTGGGCTGGGGAAGCGGGCAGAGATGCTGAGAACCCGTCTGTGGAGGGAAGGGGATCAAAGTCTGCAGCATGGGCTGTAGGGGATAGGGGGGATCACTGTCTTTAAATCCATTTTTTCCCTCTGAAACTACATTCCTGCTGTGGAAGGTCTCAAAGGCAATTACTGCTATGGCTTGAATTCACTTAGACTTCATGGACTTGCTATGCCCAGGGTGGGAAAACATGAGACCTGGAGACCTCCAAGGCAGCTGAAGAGCAGAAAATGGTGCAGCTGGTCCTGCTAGGAGAGGGAGCCTATCCTGGGGGACAGACAGCTACGGACATGGGGGTGTTACCAGCACATTTCACCTTACAAGATGGCACTGGGCTACAGCAGGCTGCTGGATGAGGGAGATCTTGGGTGATTTTATGAAGGACCTTGTCATCACGGAGAAGGAGGAACACGTGCCCCTTGCATATACCTCTAGCGTTGACCTTAGTCAACAACAACAAGCATCAGCAGCCTCTGAACTAAGTTACCACCAAGAAGCCTCATTACCTCAAATATAAGCCTTGCCATTCAGCCCCCATTAAACTACACTATGAAATGTGGCTGCCCTGATTCCCAGCAGTGCTGCATGGTGGAGCGAGTGCTGCGGGGTCTCCTAGAGCTTCCTGACATTTGATTTATCAGCCCAAAATGCTGCGTCACCATGAGCGGCTTGCGGTTACTAACGGATGCAGCAGAGCACTTGGGGATGTGCAGGTAATAAGGTGTTACGAACGTGCGAAATGGGACTTTGGCTCCAAGGTCAGGGCTAGGTAAGGCTGCGAGATGTACTGGGGAGCTAAAGGGCAGAGGGACAACTCCTTTGCCCTCTCTCTATTGCATTTTGCAAGATGTAGGAGGGAGTGTGACTCTGCGCAGCACAGGTTGACTCTAAGCCACGTCTCTAAGGTTGCAGCAGTTCTGCAGAACCTGCAAAACATCCAAGACAGCTTGAGGAAGGGCAGAGGGATGGAGGGAGATGACAACTGATAAATCACAGCGAGAAGATCAGGACTCCCAGAAGGACACAATGGCTCCAAGACTTGTGCAGAGTGCCCAACTCCCAACCCACCCCAGCCTGCGGGCAGGGTGACCCCCAGCTCTGAGCTGCCTTCAGGGGTAGGAATTCATCGCACCCCAAAAGTCACCAGTCCCAGGCTTGTTTACACAGGCAGTACCCGAAGGAATAGATTTGGGCCTCAGAAAATTGAAATTAAGGTTGTAGTGTTCTTTTCATTTTTTTATAGCTTTTCTCTCCCAATCTTTAATCAAATGTTTCTTCAGCTTTTTATATAGTTCCTATCAAAAAAACCCATCTGTAGAACAAAATTTCCTTCATGTCTAGTTTAATTTTTTTTTCTGCAAGTGGCAAAATGTTCTTGTCTGAAAAAATGTTTAATGAATTTTCCACTGTCGCTTGCATTTATTAGCCGTGATTTCCTATTTCTGGCAACATGCTCTGCCATTCCCATCTTCCAGAGCCCACTAAATTATTCAACCCATTTATTTCTGACTTTGGGTATTGTTCTGATCTGCCAGTATGTGCTAGTCAGATGGTAATGGGGAAGCTTTTCTTCATCAAGCCGGGGAATCAGCCCAGGCAGCACCCGATGTGAGTGCACGGGGATGTTTATTCCCGTCGCGCTGATTTTTAGCAGCTCCACTGCAAAAGTCTCTACTGTGCTCAAGTCCCTCCCATGCAAGAAACTGTGCCCTTGGGTGGCAAGCAACAACCCTGGTCCCTCACTAGCCATGATCCCACTACCTCATGGTCAGAGAAAGCTTATCCTGTACGCGGGGACTTACTCAAGGCATGGATATTTGTGGGAACAGGCTGGCTTTAATGACCTCCTGTATGGGAAAAGCTCCTCCAGGACAACTCTGCCTTGTGCTATGGAGAAATCCACTCTGTCTCCAGTTCCCCATAAACACAATGTCGTACCTGCTCCAAAAGTGGACTGGGCTGTTAGTATTTATCTGGTGCAAGGGCAGAGGGGGTTAACTGGGAAAGCAGCCCACATGTGGGAAAAATGTATTTTCACACACTGCCTTTCTAACATTCGTTTGCCAGAAAAGAAATATACCTCCAGGCATGAAGCAAATTGGTCCTATATATGTATCCTCCACCCATAAAGCAATCATTTGCTGCCTAAAAGCGCCACGCTGTTGGAGAAAAGGACTTTATTATTTTGGAAAGCAGAGTTTCTGGGAGGGGATCATTATCACAGTTTAAGAGCTTGATAGAAACTTATCCGTTGCTAAAAGTCTGGTATTAAATGGACTTCTGTTTACTGATATTCATGCTTTCCACCTGGCAAAAAAACCCCAAAAAAGCCCAAACCAAAAATCTCGATTTAACAAAGGATATCGGTATATGAAGTATAAACCCATCAAAAAGATTTTAGCTGCATGATCCTTTTGGTTGCCCAATACCCAACCTTTCACCAAACACACATTACTGCAAGCAGGTGACCGAGGGGGGATAGGCTGAGAGAAACTGGGAAACAAGAGGTCACAGGTCCCATTTTTCCCTAAAACAAGGAAGTCAAGAACTACATTAATAACTGAAGATGTAATTCAGAGAAAGTGTCACTCCTTGCTCAGGGGTTCATGGCCCCAGACCACAGAAAAGTTGAGTTCTCACCTCCAGGAGTGCCTTGCTCTCACACAGTCATTCTCTGCAACATCTTCCCTGCCATTTGGAGATATATCAAGGTCTACTCATCTTGCACTGCTTCATAACAGCAATTAGCATGTGTCATGCCTCAGCCATCCCATAACACTGCTGCACCATTTCCTAAAGCTCTGATTCAACTGCTCTGCCTCACCAAAACACCATGAGCTGCTCCTCGTTGGTTTAAGCCCCTTTGTTGTCTATCTCTGCGCTCCATACCATTGCTTCTCCAGCATGGAAAGCCTGGCTCAGCTTGACCTGGGAGGTGGCAGGCACAGATGAGTTTCTGGAGAACATATTTTGGGTTGTCTTCCATTCTTTCCCTTACTTTTGTGCATAAGCTTCAGTGCAGCCACATCCTTGGTCTCTCCTAAGTCCCTCCTCAGATAAGTCCCAAGCTCTGACGCCTCCTGAAGTTCTAACAGGAGTTGGGTTCACAGGGTTTTACGACCAATGCTCCCATCAATGACCAAAACTGCCTCCTTGTAGCTCCACCTGGCTGAAGATGCCATTTCCATCCATCCGGGACATTAGTTGCCCATTAAAACAATACTGCTTTTCCATCCAGCACTTGCACAGCACCTGGCGACAGCATCAAGTCCCCGGGGCAGCTCCTCAGCACTGCAGCAACAGCAATAACTGCAATACAGCTGACCCTCTGTTGTCCATGGGCATCTCATCTTGTTTGAGGCTAAACCCTGCCACAGGTGAGGGGATGGGCATGCTATTTTGAACCCAGGAGGGCTGATTTTCTCTGCCCACAGGCAGCTGTTCTGCCTGGGACATGCTCAGGTCTGGCTACAGTGCAGCCCCAGCCTGGAGAGGTGATGCAGAGGCTCCCAGAGGTTCTGCATGAATTTGGAGGCCTCCACGGCCAGACCACCTGGAGATCTATGCACCAGGTCCTGGGAGGGCTACAAAACTGCACACACTCATCAGGGACTCAGATAAGTTATTATTTTTGAACCTGAGCATCTTCTTGTGTTTGTGTGATGCAACTTTTGAGATAATAAATCCTCTGGGAAGAGGGTTGTGCTGCAGAATGCACCAGTGAATGCCCAGGCCGGGTCTGGAAGTAGCAGAGCTGGTATTATCTACGTTTTTCCTCTTATTTGCAGAATTCAGCCTCCTGTTATCCTGGATGAGAGAGAAGCTATTGCAATCATAATTAAATGTCACATACATTTAACAGAGCGCAAGTCTCTATTCCACAGTCCCTCTTCCATCTGGCTCCAGCACAGCTGAGATCAGACTCTTCACAGCCTGTGAAATGATATTAGGGCAGTTTCTGTTTATCACAACCATGATTGATGCCTGCAGTCAGCTCATGATATAATGAAGGGAGTTCAGGCAGTACAATGGGGGTGTATATTTAGAAGATGAAATAGTACCTTGTGAGCCATTAAGTATCATAACATTAGCACTGGGGAGGTAAATAAGAAGCGTAACATAGGGGTTGGTGAGTCACCCTATCAGGGAGTTGCTCTCCATCCAATAAAGTACCTATTCCTTCTTAAGAGAGAAGAGTTGGAGGGGGATGACACTTACTGTGAGCCCTTTCATACCAGTGCCTTCCCTTCTGCAAGCTCTGCAGATGGCTTGAATGAGTGACTCTTTCACTTCCCTGCACCAGATGGGGGAACAGGCTTGTGAGGGTGGCTGGTGACTGGTTTGGCCCCCAAAGCTGCAAGCTTGCCAGTGGCAATGTTCTCCAAACACTGCCGAGCCTATCTGCCAAGGGGAAGGAAGCACATCTCCATAAACAGAGCCTTCCTGGGATGCCCCATCTCCTGCTGGATGGCTGTTTGCTGATACAAGCCATCATGCCAGACAGAGAGGGATGAGGGTTTCAAGCCGTATGTGAAATGGGCATGTTTTTCAGCACGCAGCCAAGGAAAGCGCTATGCAGCCTGGCCGTGCCATGGGCAGCAGCTAGTTCTGGTAGGACCTACCTCCAGGGATGAAAACAAGCTTGGGCAAGAAACCCGGGGAAGTTTACCTTCTGCGGGAAGATGAAAATGGTAGCAAGGAAAAAAATTTGGCTGTTTTCATGACGGTTAGTTAAGTAAGGAGTTGTGCAGCCAGGCTGACATGGTAGGACATCTCAGATGTGTGCTGACATCTTTGGCTGAAGCTCCGCTGTTCGCCATGCGTGTCCTCTTCTCTACAAGCACTGGTCTGGTGACAGGGTGACTTGTGCAGCTGTGGCTACTTCTTTTGGATGAGACCTGTCCTGATGATTGTACCATGATTGTGGTATCGTGATCACCTGCATCTTTGCTTTGGAAGTAGTGCCAAAGGCTCACACTTGGTGTGGAGTCAAATATCTGCAGAAGAAAGCAGAAATGACAGCACAGCACATCAGGTGTTCAGAAGGGTATAGTGTTTTTCCGAACATCATAGGACACCCCTGGATCATGGTGGGGAATCACAGCCCTGTGCTTCACCCAGCATCCCAGGTGCATGCTGAGCCCACGCTATAGATATTTCCAGGACAAAAGTGGAACCAAGCTTTACTTCATTTCTGATTTGCAGTTGCCCTGGATGGATGACAGATAAGAAGAGGAAATCTCTCAGGAGCTCGAGCTTCTGCTGAGCTTGCAGCAATCCCCTTGCATTGCCAACTCAAAGCCACCAGTGCTGGTTAGCCCTGTGTTTGCCCGGGACCTGACATCCTTCATGGGTCCTCCTGCAGTCCTCAGAAACCTGGTGTCCCCTAATCCCGGAAAGCCTCCTGGCACTTCTGTGCAACCACCTGTGTCCTTGTTTGTGCCAACAGCCTTGTTCAAAACTTGTTAGATCAGGTCTGCAATTAAGTTCAGCAGGGGGTGGTTTATGACAGGTAATCACTGGGCTGTTGCTCACAGGTAGTGACAGACCTCACCGATCACAAATAATTTCGATGTCTACCTTGCCGCATGCCAGTTTGTATCTTCATTTCAGCTGCAATTTCCCTATTTGAGCTGACAGCAGCTCTCACCATCTGGAGAGAGGTGTGCTTCTCCTTGGCCGAGCTGTTCAGCATGGAGCTGCCGGAGTATCATTAGCAAACATCAGAAACTGGAAAGCGTCAGGTGTTTATTTCTCCACAAGCTGTTCTGGGATGCCTATAAATAGAAAGTGTGCTCCAAAGTGACCTGAGAGCAAAAGCATGTTAGATGTCTGTGTCTGGGTGACCTGAAAGCAAAAAGATGCTAAAGATCCATGGTGGTCCAAGAACACAAAGCATGCTAGATGTCCATGGTGGTGGCTCTCTGACTAAACTGGGGCTAATGCTGACAGCGTGGTCCAAAGCCACCTGTTCAAGGGAAGTCCTTTCACTCGTTGAGGTGAGCTTTGCAACAAGCCCTTAATTTCTACAGGTGATGTTTCAGTGAACTTGAGTTAATGGTAACAGTGCATGGAGAGCAATGGGCTCTGCCTTCGGAAAATCTCCTACCTTGCCATGCCCTGGCCATGCCTCCCAGACAGTCCCTGGTCTGATGCAGGGGTTTGTTTGGTTGCATGACCCAGTTTGGCCAGAGACCATTTTTCCAAGACCGTTCGCTCAGACACAGCTCTGTGGGACAGGTCCCTGGGCAGCCCCATGGAGAGGAGAGGGATACAGCAGAGGGCAGGTGGCATTCCTCTTTTGGGGTATCAGGTTGTCTTGGATAGAGCAACCTGGAGAGCCTACGCACTAAGTCTGCCTTGGAGTATCATGGACCCAGCGGAACCTTCTGCTTGGCCCTCCACCTGGGACAAAGGCTATTGACTTGTCCAAGCCCATATGGGCTTTAGAAGAGGTCTTTGCCTTGCAAATGTCTTGGTCAGAGTGAAGATATCCTCTATAAACCACCCTGTAGTTGGGAAAAAGCTATACCATAAGTCTGCCCACCAAGAGACTGCAGAATCCAAATGTCCATGGATTTCCTCTGGGGTGGAAGGCAAGGTGCTGAAAGACGGAGGTGGAGACAAGGTGACCCATTGGACCTTTGCCATCTGTGATAGGAGATGTTGCAGAGCCTATTTCCATGATAATGCTGGCTCCATCTAAATACGGCTATGTGAAAAAGATAATCAGAAATGTTCGTAACGATCTCGTGTCTGTAGGGGAATTTGGGCTCATTCAATGAGCAACATTTCACAAATATGTTTAATTTCAACAAACAGTTGAAAAATCCCCAGAGCGGAGTGTTCTTGTAAAGTTGAAATGGAGCAGGCTCATTTTCCCTTTTGGAACTGATTTCGGGGGTTTTAATTTAAGCATGTTATAATTAAAAAAAGTCCCAAATCAGGCCAGAGTAGTGTCCTCTTTAAATCAAAAGCAAAACAAGACCATTTGCCTTCCCGGCATATTTTTTTTTAAATTATTCTGAACAGGGAAAACTACAGATATATAGAATTTCAGAAAATAAAATAAAATAGGCTTTGTCCACATCTGGGGTTGGGTGTGACCCGTGGGCTGGGGGAGAACTAAGTGATTTTCCAGCATCAGCCATGAGACCAGAGATTTCCACGGTGAGGATTGCTACTCAATTCAGAGCAGAAAAGTGAATTATCCCAAGACATCTGTGTCCTTCTGGCTTTATTAAAGGCATCAAACAAGGAACTGGCAATGCTGAACTACTTTGTCAGAGAGGAGAAAACCTCCTAGAGCAGGAATATCGACAGAGTTTATAAACTCTGTCCTGACCTCACCTCCTTCACATAAACTTGTCAGCTGAGTCAGGACGATAAATCTGCTGCATCTCATTCAGGAAGGGAAATGATTATCCATCTCTCCGTAATGAAAGAGATTTTATTCTGAAGCCTGCTGTGTTGGTGATTTGCAGACCTTCCATGCGATGGGAAGGGATTTACACAGCAATAATGCAGCCGTGCATCGGAGTGCGGCTGCCTGGCACTTCCATGTCCCCCAAAAGTCATCCAGATGATTGTGCATTAACGCTGGCCACGGGAAGGAGAAAAAGAAGCAGGAAGAAAGATCTCAGCTGAAATCTAGAAGCAGATGGGATAAGGATGAGGCACGGAGGGATAAAGTGCAGAGCGTGCTGCCCCCAGGGCTGGGAACAGAGGGATTTTGCACCAATACACAATAATCAAACACAAGGGCAGACAAAGGGACGAGCAGCAGGATCTGTTCGGAGATTACCAACGCTGGTTCATTGAATAAAATGTTTTTCCATCTTTTGCAAAGGTCTCTCCCAGGACCTTTGGGGAGTGCAGCAGAAAATGGAAGATGTGTTCACTCAGCCTGGCAAAGCTGAGGTTAGACACGAGGACTTGAACCAAAGAGCTCTTCCCATGCTGGACGCAGCCTTCCTGGGGTAGGGAGGCAGAAGTAGGGTTAATTTTCTCCTTGACAGCAAGAACCAAGAGCTTATTTATGACGGACAGCAGCTTAGTGAGGCCATGTTTAAACAGCCTTATAAAGAGCAGAAGTGGTTTGAAAGCTCTGAATGGAAGCCAGTCAATTTTTTTTTTTTTTTAAAGGCTCAGCAGGCTCTAAGCAGAGTTTGGCTTTGGTGCACAGCAGATGGCTCAGGAGATGTTTCTTTGCTCTATACATAGTAATTTTTGACCTAAATCTACTTTTGCCTCTTCTACAGAAAGCACACGTATTTTTGCTGGTGTGGGAGATTTCCAGAGCTCTTCCAGGTCAGACCTTCTGGGAAAGGAGGGGGCGAAGCCCACTGCCATCCCCTGGCAGGACAACGACCCATCCCAGAGACCACACCAGGTGCTCTGCAGTTAGTAGGGCCAACAGCTTTCCCCTCCTGAGGACATGGGTGCAACTGGGCCAAATTCATTGCACCACTTGAACATCTTTCTTCATGTTTTGGAAGCCATTTCTAGGGTGCAGCTCAAGGCTGTGGGAACAAAACGAGCTTGGAGTCTGGCTCAGCAGAAATACCTGAAGTGAAGCTACATTGTCCCTGCATGTGCACCTCCACAGCACTGTCGATGATGGATATGTTGTGATGCGAGAGTGCCTTTGCTCTGGCCACAGAGAAGCTCAGAGCAACACCTGGCAAAATGTCTGCTTAAAAGCAAGATATGTATGAAGAAGGTGGATCCCTGACTTCAGTGCAGCTGTACCCAAGACGAGCAAATCCGTGATCTCAGTAGGAATTTTAAAACCTGCTAAAACCTAATGCTTCTTTCTGGAAGCACTGCCTTTTGGGCTGGTACCTCCAGGGGTTTATTTCCAGTGTTGGTTGCTCATCCATGAGGAGCCCTTAGAGATGAGATAGGATTTGAGGCCACCTTCCTCTGGCACAGATGATGTAGGGTTTATTTGAACCATCAGTCCCCAAACCCCAAAGCAGGAGGGTGTTACAGGGTTACCTGCAGTGCTCCTGGCAGGAGATCAGGACCGGTGGCCAAGACTCACCCTGCCACAACGCTGCCTTGCAGCCAGCAGCTATGTGCTTCCACTCTGCAGGTTTTCATTCCCCTACTTTTGCCGGTGTTTAAAGAAGGAAGAAGAAATTAAGTCATCGGGGATGCTGTAACACAGGAATCCTTTCAATGTGCTAATGCACTTGCATTAGTGCTAATGGGCACCACCACCAGCAGGCTCTCGGGAGGAGGGAGGGTACAGAGCCGACCCGCACTGAATTCCTCTAATGCTTCCTTAATCCAACCGGTCTTTAAAAGTGTAATGAAAAGAGCTCCTGTTTACAAATAACCAGAGTATCACAGGGGTTTGTAGCCATCTTTGGACTTTCTCGCTCTTTGCTGAGACAACAGCCCTGGGCTGCGGGTTTGTCCTTGCATTGCAGTACCAAATCCCACCCCCAAAATCAGAAATCAGAAGTGTGTCCAGTTATATGACCAGGTTGCCTAAGCTTGGTCTGATGTACAACAACAACAACATTTGCAAAGTGCAAATCGCGCTGATGGTTACGTAACTGAATTATCCTTCCATATGCCAGACAGCAATTCTACAGTTAATTGATTTTAATCTAATCATTTGTAGCCAGCCACTAGTTTTAATCAACCCTGCCCACCCCCAGCCCATCGTTTTGCGTGAGCCATCTTTCCAGCAATTACTGTATTTAATTATATGAAAGTCTGGTTACGTTTCATTAATTCTTGTCACATTACCACAACCCTCTATTTCCACATCCAGAGTCCAGCCACCTCATCATCATCATCCATTACAGCATACAAGCAAAGGCAGATCCTGCTTCCAGTTTCATTAGATTTTGAAAGCTAATCAGCAAGATTCAGAGGAGGCAAAACATGGTTAATCACCCCTTTTCCTCTTCCTCCTCTCCCTGCAGCCGGAGCAAAGCCACAGCCTGGCTCCAGCATTGGAGACCTGCTTCTTGCCTGGTGGCATCTGGCGTGGGGGCATTTGAAGCAGGGCAGAGCCCAAAGCAGTCTCTGTTTTGCGACATGCTTCACTTTCCCTTGAGGAAAGGCACTCAGAACCTCCCAGGTGAGGGGGAATACCCCATTCATTTACGCTGTTCTAATTCCAGCTCCTATTAACAGCATTAAATGCATCTTTGGGGATGGGCAAAGGGAAAGGCACAAAACCTTGTGCTGGTTGGGGTGCAAACACAGCTGTGAGTTGTTGTGCAACAAGGTGGATGGTCTCCGTAGGTGGTGGTGATGATGGAAAGCAGGGGCAGGGGAAGAAGGAGGAAGAGGAGAGAGGGTGGGAACTGACCTCCAGGAGGATTTGAGGGCAAATCGCACGCCACGGACCAGGCAGTGCCTGCAAGTGCAGGCAAGAGCTTGGATTTGGTGCAAGGCTGGAGAAGTGACTGTAACTGGGGTCAGTGGGATGTATTTGGCTAGCACTCAGGATGTGATCTGTGCCAGGGCAAGAGGCAGGAGAGACAAAATTCCCCGTTCAGCCTGGTTTGGCTGACTCCAGAGGCTTAGAAATGGTGGCCCAGCACATGGCCCAATTTGAATGGGCAGGGTGTCCAGGATCCATTAAGAAAAGCTGGATTTGGCGAGGAAAACTGCAAGCAGAGCCGGATTTTTAAGCAAGTGTGAAGTTCAGGGGCTCTTGGATGTTCAGAGCTGTTGCTGGAGTGACGTCTGCTCCAACCTGAGCCCAGACTCAGGTCCTGAATTTGCATGATCTCAATACCATCGGATTACTGAAATGTGATGCCCCTCAAAAAGCAGGTACTGGATCCCAGATGCACAAGCGGCCAGTGCCTGTACAGGAGACCCCAGCCTCTTCTTCCGCTCCACAGAGTTCCATACTCGTCTATTTCCAACAGGGACACAACCCCACTGGCCGATGGGGTGGGCCAGGTAGATCCCCAGAGGTCAGACCTGTCACTGCTTCTGTGGTAGGGAACCCCCTTCCTGCTCCCATCGGTGACCCAAATGACTAAGTGATGCTGAGATGGAGAAACAGGCATCTTCCCGAGACCGGGGTTTGAGGGACCCGCAAAGGCATGGGAGGATTTTGGCTCTGGAAACACTCTGCCTACAGGCTGCCCGTTTGTCTGGGTGAGTCACCCCAGCCATGGGGTCCAGTTTGTTCCTATTTAAACAAAAAAATACCTAATAAAAATGAAGGATTGTTCCATGCCTAGTTGGAAATAACAGCAAGCCCTGCTATTCACATAGGAACGTGGATATTTCCTTGGAGGAAATATCTTTGTGAGGATCCACTTGCTGCAGCCTGCCTGGAATTCGTGTGGGGGAAAGGAGATGTCAGGGGTGTCACAGGAGGTGTCCCTGCATCCTTCTTGCCATCCTCCTGCTGATGCTGGGGGGATGTGGGCCCTGGAAGTGCCCTGGCCATGGGGCTGGAGCATCTCTGCCCTGTTCTGTGTCTCTCCACACATAGAAGGGCAACCCCTCAACCCAAGGAGCAACCCCAGCTCCAGGGGGACAGAAACCCCATGCACCCAAAATGGGTCAGAAAAGGAAGGCAGTCACTCCAAATAAGAAGACGTCACATATAAATAATGTATTACCAGCAGAATTGTATAACGAGGTTTTTATGGACTACTAATAAAACAAACCGTAAAAGTCTCATTGCTGTCTAAGTAACACAGCCAGCATGAGCAAGTAATTTTGGCTCCGAGGACGACTTTGTGTTTAATCCTTTCTCTCACCATTTAGGCCGGTTTTAGACAGATATGAATTATTGAATCCAGCCAAACCTGCCTTGCACTCCAGCTAGCCATGATCTCCATTGCTGAAGAGTTGTCATAACACTAGTACAACCACAGCAACAGTACTCTCATAGGGACTTCTGTGTGATGATCTTATGAGCTGAATGAGAGAAAATGATATATATCATAGAATCAGAGAATGGTTTAGGTTGGAAGGGACCTTCAAGACCACCCAGTTCCAGCCCCCCTGCCACGGGCAGGGACACCTCCCACCAGCCCAGGTTGCTCCCAGCCCCGTCCA
>JAVJGI010000014.1:516317-536247 GCA_035590275.1 Ibycter americanus | reverse complement strand
TACGGCCCCCCCCCCGCCCCCCCCCCCCCCCCCTTTTTTTTTACCAGAAAGAAGCATAACTCCTTCATACACTGTTTCTGAAGATTATCATCTGTACTAGCTTGAGCCCACAGAGTAAGAATATGGATGCCTGCATAGGTGTCAAGTGCATGGTCAATAGTCTCATTCATGTGGATAACATCTGCACGAACATATTCCTCCTCTCATATTCATCAAAGGGTAAAAGGTTTGGAATGAGGGTAGGGATCTTACAAGGACATGTGGAGATGCTGTCAGACGTTTCTGTAATTGCTTGTCAGCTAGCTAGCCATTAAACCAGCCACCAGACTGTCTCTCTCCACCAAAGGATGGGCAATTTTCCTCAATGAACCCACTAGAAGATGAGGATGCTGCGTTTCTGGTGGTGTCTCTCCCTGTCAGCATCTTGTCAAGCTACGCACAGCTCTGGCTCACCCCAGGAGCTGGCTGGAGCCCAGCCCTGCCCTGAATCTCACCTGCTGTCCTAGGGCCCTCCGTGGGACTGGCAAAGTAGAGCCTGGAGACAGACTCAGGACCTCCCTGATGATCCTTTGCCCACGTGGGCAGGGAGACTGGGGGTGGATGGCAAACTGGAAGGAGCCTGGGGAGGCACTTTGGCAAAGCACAGGTTGTAGATGCTGGGCAGACATCAGGGAAGGCTACAGATTTCCATCTGTATCTTGGAGCTGGTGGTGGTCACCATGAGTGACCCAACAAGCATCCCGTACTCCAAGGGGTAGAAGTATTTGGTGCAGCCGCAACACCCCTGATACACAAAACTGCCCTGCTTATCTCCTTCCACCGCCCCGTCCTGCCAGATACCAGGCACCAAGCAATCTGAGGCCAGATCCACAGCATTTAGATCACTGTGGACAACCACGTGGTGCAAACGTGAGGAGCGAGCTCACCCACAGCCTCCTCACTGTGCTGTGGCTCCCACTGCAGAGCAGAAGCCCCTCTTTGCCCAGCTGCACTTTGCAAGAGGAAAGGCAGGGCTGAGTCAGGCCGTGGTGCTGCTGCCCAGAAGCTCAAGCGAGGACTGTCCTTGCAGCCAAGGGGCTTGTAATAGAGCTGTGCCCCGAAGGTCCTGATGCAAGTGAGGCTGCTTGGATGATTTACACTGAAGGTTATGAAGCTCTGTAGCCTCCAGAGGACCTATCCATATGGGATAGCTGGATGAATTGGCTTCCTTTATCTCTGCTTTCTTTTCCCCAGCAGTTTGTCAGTAAATCAGAGAGATGTCAGATGTTATCAGCACTTGCAACTATTTTTTTGGAAGTGATACAGAAGTGCATAGGTGACTTTGAGAGTGATGAAAAAAGGAAACAAGAGGTTAATAAATCTTTCTCTTAGCAGTATCCATTCCAATGTCCTTACCCCATTCCTGGGCTTGCACAGAGATGTGACACCCCCTTTATTTCTCAGCCACGTTGCAAAGCTCTCTTTGAGCTCCCTCATCTCTTGCTGAAGGAAGGAGAGGTGGGTATGTCTTGGGAGAAGGGGAATCACTCCAAGGGTGAGTTATTGCAGGGGAAACCTGATCAGGCTCCCAGTTCTGACCCTCTGCTCCCTGTGCTCAGCGCAGCCCCACACTGCTTTTGATGGCACCGTGGGGATGTACAGCAGCTCAGATCCAGGGAGGTGAGGGCAGTTCCCCAGAACAAGCCAAAATTAACCTGTCAGGGCATCTGAGACAGTAGCAGGGAAAGAGGGGAGATGGGACAGACTCCACAGGGCCAGGAGTGATGCTGGGTACCTGGCTTAGGCAGCTGCATCCCACCTGGGGCTGGCAGTCAGTTCCCAGCTGCAGAAGTCCCAAACAGGAGATGTCCTCCTGCATCCCACCTGGCCTCCAGCCAATCTAGCGTGGCTCATGTCCCCATCGATCCTATGTCCTCTCTGCCACCCCTGTGTGGAGGGATGGCTGAGATACCTCAATGAGTCTCACATGCTCACTTGGTTTCAAATGCTCATGTAGAGGCAGCTGTGCTGTGCTAAGGGATTTAATGGCATATATGAGTGTCTAGAGCTGTGTTGGAGATGCACCAGGTCTGGAGGAGACCTGGAGGCAAGGCAGGATGCTATGGGCGGCTGAACTGAGTCCAGTGGAGGATAGGGTTGTTTGTAGGTAGGTGCTTACTTTAAATTGAGCAGAATTGCTCTCCAGACTCCACCAACAGCAACGACTACATCTGCACTGAGTATAACAGGAGGTTAGACACCGAGCACACGCACAGGCGTTTCTTCCTAGACATCTCCATTGATGTGTCTACATGTTGGACACAAACCATATCCACATTTTCCACCAAAATGAGATTCCCCAAGACTGCTCCATGCCATAAAAAGCTTTGAGTGGTGTTATAGTTGCTTCCCCCCAAAAGATCTCTCTTCTGCCTCTGCACCACAGGTCTGACCCACAATATATGGGGCTGCCCCAGGTCCAGAGAGCCCCTATCCAGATGTGTGCCAGCATGAGCCTACAGCCCCTTTGCTCTTGCCACTTCCAAGATCAGTGCAGGCTTCTTCTCTTCCACTTGCTCCTCAGCTTTTCCTCTTAAGACAGATGTGGCTGCCCCATCCAACAGTCAAACCTGATCTTCTCTCTCCTTTGCACTTTTCAGGTTGTTCTCCAGAAGTGCGGCTTGGCACTGGAAGAGATCTGCCACCTATTAATTAATTCAGTACCTGATGGGTGTCATCGCGCTGAAGGGATTTTTGAGGACAGCATTGAAAATGATTAAGGGTTAGAAGGCAGTGATTTATTGGCGGAAGATTAGAAGAGTTAAATATATAAAGCCCAAGTGAATGATGGCAAAGGAGACTCTGACGCCTGTGCAGAGTGGTTTGAAGGGTATAAACACCCTAAAAGAAGTGGCATTGCTGAGATGGAGCATTTCAGCAAAAGCCCCTGGGGAAGGCTCAGGGCAAGGAAAGGGAATTGTTCTCTGCAAGCCTTCAGTTATCGGGGCCACACTTCCAAATTCACTCCTTTAATTTAAATGCAGTGAAGGATAATTGGCTCTAATGCACCAGAGACGTTGTTAGAAAGCCAGAAGCTCGGTTTCTCCTCCCTCTTCCCCAGCACGGGCTCCTCAGTGCCCCAGGTCACTCTGTGCTCAGCACTGCTGCACCCTCAGAGCGCCGGGGAAGCAGAGACCGGCTCAGGACCTTACAGGTTTGTCCTGCTGCCGGCACATATTGCAGATGTCGGTCAAGGCGGAGGCACAGAGAGCAAAATCTTCTTTCTTCTGAAGCACTAGATTTTGTTGTCATAGACTTGCTTGATCAGAAACTTCTCTCTGTACGTGTTGGGCAGATGCTGTCTCTGCAGAGCGAGGTAAATGTGGTGCTGGGAAGCCATAAGTTATCCATGCTGGAAAAAGGCTCTCATGCAGGGTTGTTAATAGCAAGATCCATCCAAAGGCACTATGGATGGGCTGTGTTTCCTTCCTATTCACCATGAATGCCTGGGGTATACGTACAAGGGAATACTTGCTCCCAGCAATACTGGTTTCCCTGCCTTCCTTCTAGCTGCATTTACCTCTGTATCTTAGAAGGCTGCAAAATGTTTATGTTCTGTTCTGATCACAGTTAAATGATAACCCAGCTAATGAGTTCCTTGGTGCCAGCTGATGTAGCTGAGAGGTCACTGCCAAACTATTCCAGTGTCTGTGCAACTAAACATCAGGGTCTTCTCCCCAGTTTATCTGACCTCACTCTTGCATAGAGCTGCAGCAATTACCCAAAGCTTCCAGAAGGGAAAAAAAAATAAATTGTGTTGCAGTTAGTCTAGTTCTTAATCATTTTTTCTTTTAAAAGTTTGTACCTCTTAAACCAATGCTAATTATACTTTTCTTATGGGCAGCATTTTATCAATACAGCCAACTGGGACTGGAACACCAATTAAAATCAGGGAGAGGAGAACTGCAGCTGTAGCAGAGCACCTGATTTTTTCAAAATTATGACATCAACTTAATTGCAACTTTCCAATCCATTTTTCCCCCAATTAATCTAAAGTGCTCTATTCTTAGGAGAATTTCGGAGCCGTGATAAAGCAAGTCAATGACCTGTTTTCTGACCCTCTGCTAAACTGCTAATGACTTTTTTGGCGGGTTTCATCTCCATTTTAATTGATGATGGACACCGTCAAAACCTGGTTAGGAAGTTGTAAGCAAAGTTGAGCTCTGCCTTCTGTGGCAGGGCCATCCAGTTTGGCTTTAGATGTGGAGAAAGAGAGTGGCTGGAAGACTCAAAACTGAGATGTCAGCTGTAAAAAAGATAAGGAAGCAGTGCAATTAATGCTGGAAAAAGAGTCCAGCTGGACAGATTGTTTCTCTCCACCTAACCTGCATCAGGACTTTGCTGTGTGGCTCCTTAATCCACTGTGTTGGAGCAAGGCTGCTGTATTTCCGATGGAAAGAAGACAGGAGGTGGTGTTGACAGCAGGGAGACAAGAAAGCCAGAGCCTTGTACATGTCCATCACCAGCTGATGATCTCTGCTGGGTAGGAAACCATCTGCCAATACTCTGTACCTCTCCTACCTGAACCCCCTTCAAGGCTGCAGCCCACAGCTCTTCTCTGTCCTACCCCAGAGCCCAAATCCCCCAGAATCTCACCCATTCCTCACTTCCTATTGCTCTGCCCTGCAGCCCTGATCCTCTGTCTAAGCTCTTTCTTCATCCCAGGACATCCCCATCTCCACCAGGCTCCTCTCTCTCACCCTGCCCCATTGGCATAACTGCTTGGTTGAGGCCAAAGGTGTCCTCAGCCCAATGTCCTATGTCTAAAGCAGATGCCAGGTGAAGAAGAGGGAACGATGCACAGTACTGCCCCAAAACAGACATGCTATTATCTGCCCATTCCCTGCCCCTTTGCCTCTTGGTTCTCCTCTGGCTTTACATGAAGAGGCAAATGCTACCTCCTCCATGGGGGATTTCCATCATTTGCAGCTTCCAACATCTCTACTTAGAAAAGCACACTTGAGAAGGATCCTCAAGGCAGAAGGGAGGACATGTGTAGGTCTGTAACTGAAAAAATGCTGAAAGATCCAGTTCCTTTGGCATTAGTGAGTGCTTACAGGCTTCTCAGGAACGCAGCCTGCAATTATCCACACTGCTTAATTGCTAACTCTCCTCCAGCCTGTGCCAGCCAGGTCTTAGAATCATAGAACGGTCTGGGTTGGAAGGGACCTTAAAGATCATCTCATTCCAACACCTTTCACTAGACTTTCATCTTCTTCAAACAATGCCCGGACGCGGAGCAGGGCAACACAGACCAGGCATTGCTCCCAGGCAGCAAAGTGGATGAACCCTCCAAGTTTTATGGAGGAGAGGACTCAGTCGCATGGGCACCGCTGTGCCACGCTGCTTGCCCTTGGGGCTGGTGAGCATCTCCCTGGGTTTAGCATGGGAGAGGCAGCGAGGGGGATTCCCTCCTCCCATCTCAAGGTGCTCATGGACTCGGTGATTTTCATAAGACTAGTATGATCAAGGAGGGAGGCTGTGGCGTTTTGTCAGCAATGCATAATTCTTCAAAGCAGTGGAAAATCTCCGCATCCTTCCGTAATCTGTTGTAGTGGCTAATTACCTTCAATGTTAAAAACGTGTGGCTTCTTTGCAGTTTGAACCTGCAGTGTTTGGCCCTTATCTGATAGCCATTAGCTGGCTGGAGGTAAGCCTCGCTTCCTATCAGGCATCCTCTGTCTTCATTGGGAAGCACAGAGAGCAATTTAACAGCCTCTTAACCTTTGCTGTAATAATCTCCATAGCCAGGACTTCTTTCGTCTCTTGCGGTAGCGCGTGCTTTTCTAGCTCCTGAATCATTCGTATAACTGTTCCCTGCAGCCTCTCCCATTTATTTCTCTGCTCTTTTAGAGCCTGGACACAGGAACAGATCCATCATTTCAAAATGACTTTCCAAAGAGTGCAGCTACAGCTAACACCACCTCCTGGCTCCTGCACAACTTTCTCCTCTGAGCAGATCCCAGAGCTGGGTCACCCCAAAATACACGGTGCTCAGCTTGTGGGCTGTTTGTAGCAAACACAGTGCAAACCATTATGGGTGTTTGGGGGGTGTGAGACCAGATTAGTAGAAAACAAGACTGGGAAGGGACTGGCAGAGCTCAGCTAGACACTCACTGAACCCAAAAGAGGGTCGATGCCATTAAACCCCTCTTGGCTAACACCCGGCTAAACCCCAGCCTCCCTCCCTCCACAAGCACTCAGACCCATGCGGTCTTCTCCTTCTTAGCCTGATTCTCCCTTGATGTAATTTCAGTCCATGACTTCTTGTCCTGTCCCTGTAAGAACTGTTTATTCTCCCCATCTTGGCAATGACCTTCTACATAATTGAAGACTGCTATTGTGTCTCCTTGCAGCCATCCTTCCTCCAGAGTAAGTGACACCAACTGCTTCCTAGTAGCTCATGTTTTCCCGGCCCCTGATTATTCTTTTTACTGTCACATGAACTCTCCCTGGGTTGTCCTTGAAGCGCAATGTTGAAACTGGACCCATCTTACAGTGGTCTGTAAGTCGAGAAGAGGAAAAGCGCCACTTCTGCTGTCACCTCTTGTGTCAGCCCTGGAGGTATGTCAACCCAGACATCTGTATATGCCTGAAAAGGGTAAATAAAACCTGATGGATGCCATGGGTTGGTATTGCTCCTGCACTCCAGAAGCTGGCTTGCAAGGATCATAGAATCACAGAATGGTTTGGGTTGGAAAAGACCTTTAAAGGTCATCTAGTCCAACCCCTGTGCCATGGGCAGGGACACCTCCCACCAGCCCAGGTTGCTCCCAGCCCCGTCCAGCCTGGCCTTGAGCACTGCCAGGGATGGGGCACCCACAGCTGCTCTGGGCAGCCTCTGCCAGTGCCTCGCCACCCTCAGCATAAAAAGTTTCTTCCTTCTATCTATGCTGAATATCCCAGGTTTTGGTTTAAAACCATTCTCCCTTGTCCTGTCACTACATATCCTGCTAAAAAGTCTCTGTCCCTATCTTTCTCATAAGCTTCTATTAAGTATTGAAAGGCCAAGAGGACGCTGCGTCTGGGAATTGCACCATACAAGTTTCCCAGTAAGGCTTAATGCTGCAAGATCATGGAGATAAATAGGTTGTGGTTCTCCAGAACCAGTTTCGCTCGGGGAGCCATGGTGACAGTCCTGAAATTACTGAGGACATTGCTGTCACAGAAAGGAAGACTGAGGATGTATGACAAGAGGAAGGCAATTAATATGCTCCCGAGCTATCCGAAAGTGTGATGTGCCATTCATCTGTGCCAGAAACCCTCCCATTTGTCAAAGCTTAAAGAGAATCAGACATAACTGACCCGGAGGAAAAAAACCATCAGCGAGAAGCAATTGACAGTCATACAAACGAAGCAGGTCATATTTAATTCTCTGTTCACAAAGGAAACCACTTTTCCTGAAATCACTGAACCCGAGTTTTGGTGGTGGTGATAGAAGGAACTAATGAGTCTGGAACTTTTACAAGCAACTGCTTGTGCTGCTGGAGCAGGGTGAATATTGGGGAGGGTATACTATTTGTCATGATAACCATACCATATATTTGAAGTTTTCTAAAGGGGGAAAAAAACCCGCTATTTACAAACTACACCAAATTTTATAGTCTTCCATCTGTTTTCACTCAAGACAAAGATTTCTAAGGGTCAAAATTTACATACAAGCTAAGCTCTTTGTGGTACATTCACAATATGTTAAAAGCCCCAGCGTCATTCGGCACCAAGCAGTCATCTTACAGGTCTCTTGAAGATTTTGGCTCCAATTGAAATTGTTTGTGCATTTATTTCTGGAAAACCCCAGTGTAATAGCTGACATGCTGGCCTCAACATGGGCCAGTGCCCAGGCACAAAACTCCCTACAAGCCTCTTCCGCACCAAGATTTCTCCTTCTCTCTTTCCACTAATCTATAACAGGGATATTATTTGCATTCAGAGAACAGAGTTGCTCAGAGCTGGCTGGAGACATGACAGAGGGGAGCCAGGAAGGTAGTGAAATCAGGTGGAAGTGCTGGCTGGGGAAACAGAGTATTTTTATTCTTGCAGTGTGTCAAAACCTCTAACTTCCACCTGGAAGCAACAAGGTTGGTCCTAGGGATGCCATATAAAGATAAAAAGGTCATCTGAGTTGGAAAAATATGTACAGGACCGAGGATTTAGCTAGACTAGCCTTGACCTTACAGCCTTTAGCATCATTGCCATTCCTGTTCACGCCCATCCAACCATGAGCACCACCGTCAGGTTGCTACTTTATCTGATTCACTTGGAAACAAAGAAAATGATGAAAAAGAAGAAAGTAAAGCTTGAGGAGAGTGCATGTATCCTGTGGCAACCTCCCTCTTCTTAAGGCCAGACACAGAAATTTTCCCATTTCACATCAGCTGAGACAAACACCATTCCCAACTGGCAGGAAGAAGAGCCGTACCTTCTCCCATATCACCCCGCACAATGGGAAGGACATCCCTGTGACCAGAGCACCACATGCCTGTAGAGCTGGTGGTACCACAGAAGATTGCCTAGCCCAAAATCTACATCAGAGTGGTGGAAAATGGCTGGAACTCCCCTCCCTTCAACTCTTGGGTTGGGAGAAGGGCTTTTCAACAGCTCTGCTCACCATAGCACCTTGTTTTGCCTTGCACACAGAAAGCACCAAGCAACTGCATGCTGGCAAAGAGCATCATGCTCTAATGTGAGTGAAACACATCCCAAGAAGGAAGGGCACAAATTTCTTCTATATCCTCCAAAAAGGGAATCTTTGCCCATTCCTTTTGTGCTTTTTTCTTCTCTGTGCTCATTATTGCCCTGGGGACCATTGGCTTGGATTTCCCCATGAATGCCTCTCAGATGTTAGGAATGTTCCTGGAAGATAGCTTAGGGTAGGAGAACCAGCTCCCATCCCGGAAGGGTCCCATGGCTGTCTCCTTGGCCTTGGATGCAGTCCTTCAGGCTGGAGCTGCAGGACCAGGAGACACACATGGGACTCACAAAAGGTGCCCTGGGCTGCAGGCTCATGGCTTTTGGGAGCGTGAACCCCTTGGCAGTGCAGCCACATAAGATCTAATGAAAGGTTTTCCTACTTCTCTGGGGGTTTATTTCAACAAAGAAGCAATTTCCCAGTCGGTTTTAGTTCTTCTTGATATGCTGCCTTAATCTTTGGTATTTTGGTACTTTGGTATTAAATAACTGCCACGTTTCATTGCAGGAGAGCGCAAATCCCTGTATTTCTGCCCCAAAAGGGCAGAAAAAACACGGATGTATTCACAAGTGAAATCACTCTTTTTTTTTTTTTTTTTGTCCCACTTATCTCTGGTACTTGAGCAAGACTGCTCCTGTGGCTTTCTTCTCCTTGATCTGGTGTTTTTCTGTTCCCATCATCTTCTTATCCTCTTTTTTTTCCTTCCCTGGATTGCTGGAGGCTCTACCTTTTATGCACAAACCCAGCAGCTTGCTTTAATCAAACACAGCAATTAAGGAACTCTCAATTACAAGTGTCACCCATGTCATGATTTGTTCCTTCAGGACTGTGAGGCTTCAGGATTTTGAGTTCACTTATTATTTCTGTGTCTGAAAAAGTCTGAGGGGAATTAAGCACAGAGGATTGGATCACAAAGAGAAAGCACCCCAAAGCAGCCCCTCCCTTCAGCAGCCCCAAACTGTTCTCTCTGGGGATTCACTAGTTTTATCCTGATGCTTTTGCAAGCTGACAGGCACCAGATACTTAACAGCTTGATGGGAAATCTTCCCTGTCCTCCCCATGGCACATGAGGAGACTCTAAGCAAAAAAGAGGACGATTCTTTCCTGGGGTTTTTCATATCCCCATTTTAGTATAGAGGAAAAAGATGATTATGATGGAAGTCATGAAGAGAAGAGATTGTTTCATACAGGGATGGAAACCAGACCAGGTAGCCACGCCAAAGCTGTCTTGGCTGAGTCAGATTGTCTTCAGCATCGCCTGTTCCCTCTGGGTGCACTCCAACCCTCCTCCTCTCCAGACTGCAATGATGGGGCACGAGTAGACCCTCCTCCTCTCCAGACTGCAATGATGGGGCACGAGTAGATGTGCCAGGAAACACTCCCTTCTCTGAATTCTTGGATGGCTGATGGATGAGGATGTGGGAAGGTTGCCTAGGGGCAGAGGGGGCCACTCACATGTCCTATGTGCTGGGAAAATCCATTAGGACAGCAGGTCAGCTTCTCAGCTGGATCCCCATAGTCAAGAGGGATGAGGGCTGTCTGGGGTTTCAGCCATCGTTTGAGACTCCTGCTTTAGGATGATGCTAATCCCAACCTAGAAATGTCCATGTTCTCTCTTTGACTGTAGGTTGGTCTATGGGTAGCGGCTCTGACAGAGATGTTTCCATGCTGTATTTGGACAGATTAATCTCCCTGCAATTCTGGGGCCATGCTGTCCAATCCCACCTGCAGCTGATGGTTTTGTTTTGACCAAAAGACCTAGTTTTTCTTGATTTGGAGGGGGACTGTAGCTTACTTTTGGAAGGAGGTGATTCCCAGAGGAACCAATGCTGCATTCTAGAAGACTAAAAGACACACAGTAGTTTCAGGATACAACAGGAACATCTCCTTTCTTCTTCTTTCCCAATCCCCCACCCCCTTAGAAATTTGGTATCCTTGATCTAGCTTCTTCCCTTTGTGGAAGGCAAATGTAGAACTGAAATATACTATGTCCAAACTAAAACCCAGTAGCTCCCTCTGCACTAGAAATCAGCCAGGGCTGAGCCACAGGCTCCAGGTTTTGCTCATTATCTCCTAGGTTGCTTCATTATCAGCTGATTCTTGGAATGCTGTTGTGTTTTTCCCCGACCACGTCTGAGCATGGTTTGGAGGACAACAGGGGCCAAAGGTCTGATCCAGATAAGCAATTTGGATGCATCAGCCAGGGAAGGGAGCAAGTTCATCTCTGCAGACATGCAGAGGCTGTGCTTCTCACCTTCCATTTACTAACAGACCCAGCCTTTAGCAGTGAGTTGCATGAGGTTTTACCACAGATGAAACAGCTAGCTGTGCAATTTAGTTCAGGCAACAATTCCTGAGCAGTGAAGTGGGTTGCAGTGAAAATGACCTGCAGAAAGGTCATGAATCTGTGGGCTGAGAGGCAGAGGGCTGCGGAGAAACTTCCAGTGCTGGGTTTTGGGTTGCAACTACCAAGCATGTGCTTTTATGCCTCGGAGACTCAGGTTCCCCTGCATAAATGATACTGGTCCAGTTGCCTACCAGAGGTGTCCAGAGCAGTTTGAGATGTCCTTTGGCATCCTGGCAGGACCCAAGCTGCTAGCCACCAAGGGCAGAGGTTTCTTGTAGGTCCCATCTCCTGGCTGCTCACCCCATTCAAGAGGATTCACTCTTGATCCAAGCTGGTCTGTGCTTACTTAAAGCTTTTCATGCACACTCACATTTACATCAGACTTTTCATGCACGCACATGCATAAACCACAGCACTGAGGAGGTCTGTGCAGTCACAGCACTTCAGCATTTCCCTGCACTCAGGGTGAGGGCTGGCCATGGCTGAAATTTGGGGAAGAGGGAGAACGAAAGGCCACTGAACTTCTCGCTGGGTTATGTGATGGAAAAGGCTGCTTCCCCCTTCACAGGAAACGTGCACCATTACACTATCCCTTATAAATCTGCCCTTTCTCAGGAGCTTGACGCAGCACACTTGCACTTTTATTTGCATTTTGTGCCTCTGGGCAAGAAAGAATAAAATAACCATTAAGAAATGCCAGCTGAGGAGAGAAAATAACCTCATGGCAGAATGACAGCTCTTTAGGCATGAGCTTCCCCCAGCCAAGGTCGAGGATGGAAGTCTGCAGCCCTGCCTACTCATACCTATTGCACCAAGGCAGCAATGGGATCTGTGGAGCAGGGAGGCTGGGATCTGGGCTTCCTTCCTAGAAGATGAGCCTTGGGGGCTTGCACAGTTCCTGACAGAGCAGGGCTCCAGATCCCTCTGGATGGTGGGTTTGCAGGTGCCCAGCACTGCAGCTTCAGTGACAGAAGAGGTTAGTCGAGAGCAATGGGGTCCAGTTCCCCACTAGTCAAGCTCAATCAGTCTCATTAAAGTTGCAGTGAGGTATTTTGGTCCCTAAAGGCTCCTGTGGATTTTGCTGCTTGCAAGGCAGCATGTGTGATACCTCTGGGAGATGGGGAAACCATCTGGCAGGTGCCCACCTTCATACAGACCAGGACACAGTGGAAAAGAGCCAGGCCAGTGTGCTTGGGATCCCCAGACCTGAGGATATATTTTCATGAGGATAATCTAGTTTTCAGAAAGCCTGGATCAGCTAGCTCACCCAGAAGGTGCCACAGGACTGAGAAAGAACTGTTATCTCCATATTTACATAGGACGCTCTGGAGCCATCAGGGATGAAGTGACTTACCTAAAGACAAGGTGACAGCGATGGGACAGAGTCCCAGCCCACCCTTAACTCGTGAGTCCCTCTAGTCCCACGGAGCTCTTGCCCTTGGCCTATGTAGTGCTGTGACCCACGATGCTGTGACTGCAGAGCCATTATCAGTATGTCCCTGAGAGTTTAATTTCTCATTGCCATCTGTAAAGAAATCTGGGTACAATTAATATTACCCTGGGTCCTTTCTTGCCTTCTCTGCTGGGTTCTCCCACAAGCTATTTGTCTGCTCTGCTCTCACAGCCATCTCAGTTTATTACAGCCCATTCATTTGATGGATGCTGAGGCTTGATGATGACTTGTATATGACTGATAGACTGGGAAGCAGCTAGGAATATTCACTTCTAAATGGAGCCCGAAATCCTCTTGGAGCTGAGTGCTGGAAAGGAGCAGGGAAACTGCAAATAAAGCTCTGGAATTGTTTCCTCAGGGAAATTCTGAATATTTCACATTTTGGGTCACTCAGAGCTGTCCAGGCAAAATATAGCCCATGGAGATGTTGCTCTATGAACATCCAGTGAGATCTGCGCCACCTCACTGCTGGCATCTTGACTCATCTGGATCCTTCTCCTGGGCATGGAGAGGGTCAGATAGGTCTGGAGGACACCTCATCCTGCCTTAGGATCATGTGTATAGACCATCCTCTGCTTATCCCTCCCTGCAGACCCAGTTTATCAGATACTGAACATGCAGCCAGGTACATCACTGAGCTTGAGGCTGTATTGGCTGAGGCATCCGCCCAAGCACAATCCCTTTCCATGCAGTTTTTCTCTCCTGCTGTATAAACACCGTATTTGCATTAGCCTAGAAGAACTGGGAAGGGTTATTTTCACTGACATGATCTATAGGCATGCAAAGCTTTATCTGGCTCTCCTCTGCATCAGGGGTGATGCAGAGAAAGAAGTGATAAGGCCATCAACAGGAAGACTTCTTATTGCTTGAGTGTTTTGGGGTTTTGTTTCACTTGTATCTGAATGTCCTCACTCTTGAGATCTGAAGCAATTGAGAAGAGCAAGCAGCAATCCTTGTGTGGTGGTATGGGTGATGAGGGAGGATGGACTGGGGTCTGGTGGAGGTGGGGAAGGCCCATGGCTGTCATGAGTCTGCAGCAGACCCATCCCACCACCCATGCTATGAGATGGTTAGACCCAAAGGCAGCAGCCCAGGTGCTCCTGGGAGTGAAGGGACACCAGGGTGGTCAGCAGGGAAGTGGCAGGCTCTGCTCCTGGCTATAGAGCCAACCCCATCAGGGACTTTTCACAGAGTCACAGAAGGGATTCATTTTTAACTAACTTCCCATGTGGACATTAAACCCACCATTCCTTATCCTGAGAGGTGCTGCTAATAGAGAAATCTTCTGTAGACCTGCCTGGATTTCACTTGGCTTGCTCCTTCTGTCATCCATCTGGCATTTAAATTGTGGCCTTTATCTGATCAAACTGCATTTCTGCCTGCTTCACCTAGTAGAAAGTAAAGAGATATTTTTTTTCCTGGCCTCAAAGCCTCTGACTGTTGCCCCATTAACAGTCAAATACAGGCTGCCCAGAGCACAGTGGTTTCCACCAGCTGCTCTTCATCGAATATCTGCAAGCAAAGTGCAGAGCACCCCAGCCTGCCCTCTGCAAACAAGAGTTCACAGGGCCCTCAGCCACCATGAGCAACTTCTGGGAAGTTCCAAGATGGAATCCTAAGTCCTTTATTGGGTATTTAGTATAGGTGAAGCCTTGCACAGCACAGTAAAATTCAGACTTCTCTTTGTTTTCGGAGAGTTTGGTTTTTACAGTGTCTGGACGAAGACCTCAGCTTTTGGCTGTTGAAGCTTACTGGGAGCCATGGGTACTCATCAGATTCCCAGCACCTCTCAAAAGCTCCGGGCATGTTCCATCCCTTCTCTGAAAGATCCTGGGTTCTCCAGACATGCGGAAGGTGATGCTGATGAGCTTGAAAGGAAAATCCTTCCTCCCAAGATCCCTTGGTTTATAGGGCCAAGATTCACTGTAAAGTGTACTGTTTTGCTCAGAGTTTTGGATCATCTTGAAGACCCTGTTATGTCTCTCTGCCGATGTATGTGACTATTTCTCTTGGTCCAGAGGGCAAGGTCCCCTGGCAAGCCATTGCAGTGTTCAGCCCATCACTTGGCTCAAGGCCACCTCATCTATACTGTTTCTCTTACAGAGTAGCCCCAGGATTCCCACTGTGCCTTCTCTGCATATGTCCGGGGGACCCTAAATCCCTTTGTCTACCATAGGGTGTGGGTTTAGGAGTGGTACAGCAATCAGGCAGCCTACGAGGGCACAGAGGTCATTTGCTGAGGACTGTGTGACAAAGTCCTAAAAAGCTTGGCTGAAAAGCACAGAGAAGGCACAGTGGCATCCCTCCTCCTCTTAATGTCCTTCTCAGGCTCATACAATGCCTTTCTCCAAAACTGGGGTCTCAGAGGGGAAGAGGGTGTCTTCAGCGTGTGAAGAGGGACTTACGCACAGACACACAACACAGTTTGCGCTCGTCTGAGTTTTTGTGCAAATCAGCCACTTGCTCTCTTTTATCCCCTGGCGCTTCTGCTGCTCCCTCCCATCCTTCTCCACTGAACAAAGGGTTCCATGATATGTCGATGCCATATTGTACTCCTTCCCAAGCTCCTCTTGTTCTACACCTGGGATTTCCCTGAAGGTTCATGTTTCTCCTTGGCTTGATTTATACAGCTACATTAGATAAATGGCACTCGCAACATCTATCCGTGTTATGACAGTCACACGACATGCACCCTGCATTCATTTCTCTCCCACTGACCTCGTCGATCTTCCCTGGAGTGTGCTTGGATGAAAAGCAAAGGGGGAGAGCTGCAAGTACTCTCTGCACTGATCAGGGGAATATTGCAAAACGGCATGGGATCATAAGCAATGCAAGTGCCTTGGTGATGGGTTGTTGTTCCTGCAGCTAATTACAAAAAAAAAAGGGGACAGACTTCTTAACAGGGCCTGTAGCAATAGGACAATGGCTTTAAACTAAAAGAGGGAAAATTCAGACTAGATAGAAGGGAGAAATGTTTTATGATGAGGGTGGTGAGACATTGGCATGGGTTGCTCAGAGAGGTTGTAGATGCCCCATCCCAGGAAACATTCAAGGTCAGGTTGGACAGGGCTCTGAGCAACCTGGTCTAGTAGAAGATATTCTTGCCTGTGGCAGGGGGGTTGGACTAGATGGTCTTTAAAGGTCCCTTCCAACCCAAACTGTTCTATGGTTCTATGATTGTCCATCCACTGCAGAAGCCCTGAGTTTTAGGATCATAGAATAGAATCACAGAATGGTTTGGGTTGGAAGGGACCTTCAAGACCATCCAGTTCCACCCCCCTGCCACGGGCAGGGACACCTCCCACCAGCCCAGGTTGCTCCCAGCCCCGTCCAGCCTGGCCTTGAGCACTGCCAGGGATGGGGCACCCACAGCTGCTCTGGGCAGCCTCTGCCAGTGCCTCGCCGCCCTCACAGCAAAGGATTTCTTCCTCATATCTAATCTGAATCTCCCCTCTTTCAGTTTAAAGCCATTCCCCCTTGTCCCATCACTACAGGCCCTTGCGCAAAGCCCCTCCTCAGCTTTCTTGTCGGCCCCTCCAGGTACTGGGAGCTGCTCTAAGGTCTCCCCGGAGCCTTCTCTCCTCCAGGCTGAACAGCCCCAACAAGAAGGGGGAAGTTGAGCAGCGTTTCCTTCCACAGCACAGATAAATAGTTGTGTGGTTTCCTTTTTTCCCTTTTCTCTCTTGAGTTATAGTGACAGAGAATCTCCTCTTGCCCAGAAATGCAGCTTTGAGTATTTGCACATGCTTTTTTCTTCTTGCTGTGACTTTGATGCTGTTCTGCAGAGGTGCTCTGGGTACACAGTCAGTGGCTTTTTCAGAGTCCTGAATCCCTGCCCAAGGCAGTGGGGCATGCTGGCTCACAGAGGCACAGTCAGGACGATGGTTTCTCTTCCCAGCCTTTTCCTCTCCAACCTTTCCAATCCAAATCCCTACTCCCTGTGTCCCCCTCTGCCGTACAACACTAATGCCCCAGGGCCCAGGTTCACTTACACCCATGGATTGTCCTGTGATAGGGATTATCACTCTGCTACCCCACTAAACCACTGGGTTTTGTTTAGTTTTTTTAAATGCAGAAAGCGCCAAGGCTGTGGAGTCAGGAGGCTGCTTTGCCCTGTGTTTGCAGTGCATGTTTCAGCAGTTTCAGCTGTTCCCAATGCTTTGGCGCTGATGGAGGTGGATGCTGAGCGTGTTGTGGTCATCCCAGGGCTGGTGCTGCTTCAGCCCAACTGAGGTCCAGTGACTGGTCCCAGGATGACACAGGCATGCTGGGACTCTGGTGACTTACATTTCTGCCCTGCTGTGTAAGTCAGCGAGCTCTGCCTTGCAGGGAGGAGCACAATTTGCTGGCCAGCAGTGTAGGGAGGTTATTAATGGATGGCGTTAAAAACACTTGTACAAAGTGGAAAACTTCACACTCATCCTGCAGCTGCGGAGGGACATTGAATTTAAAAGTCAGATGAGGCTTTCCCAGCTCTTACTCCCCAGGTTGCTCCATCTCATGCAAGGAGTCCCCATGGGGTAACGTGCATGGTGCTATGCTGCACCTGACCCCAAATCAAGCCAGTGACCCTCTGGTTCATGACAGAGCCCAAGTACATGAAGCCAAGGAGAACCTTGAGCCTTCTTCTCCACAGCTGGCTGTGGTGTTCTGGATCCCATTTCACTTCACGTTTCATCTGTTCATTTCACTCTTGCCTTTGCTTTTGTTCAGTTATTTCTCCTTCCCTATTTATTATTAATATATACATTTGCTGCCTAATTTCTCCCTCCTTTTCTATTATTTAAGTATACCCAGGCTACGGGTAGGGTCCTCTGGCTCAAAAGATGCTTTCAAATTAAAGCTGCAGCTGTGTGTGGACTGGAAGAGATTAGAGGTGTGCTTGAAAGCCTCCATCATCTTCCAGGGCTCAGATCGGCCCCGGCGTGTGCTGCTTTCCAGCATCCCCAACCCGATGGGATCTGAGGGTGTTCAGGATCTGCTGTGTGCTTTAAGACCAGTCCATTTAGTTGGTATGTGCCAGACTAAATCTTAACAATTACAGCAGGGCTGTTATCTTTGAAAGGGTTTAATCCTGCAGCCTGCAGGGATATTGTGAAAGAAGAGCACAGGAGAGGGCCAAGTGTTGGAGATGTGGGCTGGGGACCCCGCAGTGGGATGTGCTCCCAGTCCCAAGGGGATGTGCTGGGGAACGGCCCCTTCCCATGTATTTCCCAGCACCTGCACAGACTTCTCGCTCCCCAGTCCAGAAACAAGCAAAAGGAGCTGTTTCCCTCTGGGAACCCAGAAAACATTTATTATTTTACATTTCTGGAGAAAATCAAACATAAAATTTCTTTGTGGAAGGAGGCAGGGCAGGCCCCACATTAACCCTTGTGCTACCTCCTCCCGTTGTCCTCTCCCAGAGAGGCTTCGTAGGCAGAAACCGTCTTGGTGCTGCCTGACCTGGTCCATCACAACCTCTTCTCTGGCCTCTGCTTGGTGGTCCTGCAGCAGCGGCAGGTCACATGCGTCCGTCGTGATGTGCCAGCCCATGGGATGCGCTTGCTGGATGGGGTATGCAGGAACATATTTTAAACATTTAGGACCCCAGTGTCTTAAATGACGCTACACAGCTGTGTTTGTATAGCCGAATCTCAGCTGTAATGGGAGCTGAAACAGTGCACATGGAGGCATGCGGATGTCTACATTTAGGGGATTTAATGTGCAAGCTGAATTGCATCTGTATGGGGGGAAGGGTGTGAGGAAAGATGCTTGTGCCTGGAAAATTATGATGGGCCTCATCAGTCACTGGCTTATTTCTCTGCTCTGTGCACAGCTTGCACTTTCAATGTCTCCCAGCCTCAGGAAAATGGGTGTGTGAGACCTGTGAGTACCCTAGGGCAGGTCCAGGGGGGTGGGAATGGGATGGTGGAGACCACACAGGCGATCAGGCATTGCGTTGTTGAGAGGTCTTGTTGCTTTGCAGCATGCTCCCTGCAGCTGAGACCTTGCTCGAGCTGCCATAGACTCCTGGCTTTATTTAGATACCGCTCACTCCTGCAACTTCTGTTCCCAGAACATCTTCTGCAATTGCTCCCTTGAGGTGTGAGGAATCCAGGAGACTTTGCAGCTGGGATTTCAGGGAACAACATTGGCAAGCCAGGCTGTTAATCACAGCTTTTCCCCAGTTTCCTGAAACAGTAAAGCTGTCATTTCCTCTGGGCTTGCCTGTCGTTATCACCAGGGTCCAAGAGCAGCATGTTGCCTTGTATGCCTAAACATCTTCAGTCCAGGATGAGCCCCAGCTCAGACCTGGGACCACTTGGCTGTGTCACATCTCTGCTGGAAGGGACAGTCATGAGGGCTATGCCCCTTCCTACTCCAGGTGTAGGAGGTCAATGCAACAAGACTCAATGTGAGACCTCCTGGAAGGGACAGTGATACTTGTTTTGATCCAGATGAGTTTCAGGCTTTTGCTCCTGTATTTCACCCACTCCCCATCTGCTGTCCACATGTCTGCCAGCACCCAGGTGTGTGTGCCTTAGTCTGCTCAGGATCGTCTACGTGCAATGAGGGAGATCAAGACTCCAAAATGTCTGGTCCTTCCCCTCTCTCATGGATTCCTCTTCATTGGCAATGACAAACTTTCTTTGGAAAGGGGTCTGCAGCAGGTCTCTTCTGCCCCAAAATCTTGCTTATTTTGGCTTTTGTGAATCTTAGGCAAAGCTGCTGCATCTCCTTGCTTTGGGGCTAGGCACAGCTCCTGCCTGTCTCCCAGTGGGACAGCAGGATGAGGGCAGCTCATGGGGTATGGGCTGGCACCTCCTTGTCACCCTGTCATTGCCAGCGCTGGTCTGCACCAAAGAGGGTGGCCGGGGGGAGCTGTGCAGGAGAGTCGTTGTTGGGCAGGCTGGGAGTAAAGTTTACCCAGTGTTCCCAGTTTGTTCACTGTTGGTGGTGTTCCCATTTGTCAGTGCCTCATCCTTATCCGCCTGGCTTTAGTGTTTCTACAGGTGCTCTCACACACAGGCATTTCCCATCACCCTCCACCCAGACCACCCTCCGCATCTCTGTCACAGACCTCTGGGAAGCACAGGGTGGGGTGCACCCAAGGGCACAAAGTTTGGTGTTGCCTGTCCCCATGCTGGAAACACTTAGAGGATGAAGAGAGAAGATGTTTCTCCATGACTTCTTTCTCTGGAGACTCTCTGAAGGCAGCAAGCCAAAATCACAGAATCGTCGAACGACAGAATCATTCAGGTTGGAAAAGACAACTGTTAACCCAGCACTGCCAAGTCCACCACTAAACCATGTCCCCAAGTGCCACATCTACGTGTTTTTTGAACACCCCCAGGGATGGTGACCCCACCGCGTCCCTGGGCAGCCTGTGCCAGTGCTTGGCCGCCCTTTCGGGGAAGAC
>JAVJGI010000014.1:472247-516011 GCA_035590275.1 Ibycter americanus | reverse complement strand
CCCAGCACAGGGGGACGGGCACTGCCCTGGCCCTGCTGGCCACGCTGCTGCTGACACAAGCCAGGGCGCTGCTGGCCGCCTGGGCCACCTGGGCACACTGCTGGCTCATGCCCAGCCGGCTGCCGACCAGCCCCCCCAGCCCCTTCCCCACCGGGTAGTTCCCAGCCCCCTGCCCCCAGCCCACAGCGCTGTGGGGGGTTGCATGGGCTGCTAAGATGTGTCCTTGGCTATCATGACTCATTCCTCTCCAGCACTCCTCCTCCCTTCTCTTCATCTCTGAGGGTCTCCATAGGCTCTGACATGGTTATCTTTCTCTCTGTGCCTCTGCCTGCTCCACCCCTGGAGGTGTAGATTGTGTCTCTATGCTATCAAGGCCCTTCACGTCGTCTTCTTTCCCACCATGGCAGTCTCTCACCCCCAAGTAACCACTTTATCCACATTTCTCTGTTTTCTCCAGGGTCACCTGATGGGAAATCCATCTGCAGATACCTATCCCCATCTCACTTGCCTCCCTCACTCACATCCCACCTTCAAGGCCTCCCTTTAGACCTGTCTACGAACAGAGCTGAGACTGAAGGACTGGGTGATGTGCAAACCCACCATGTCTCAGCCTGCCGAGATCCACGTCCTCCCTACGCGGTTACTCGTCCTCCTGCTTGCAGAGATTTCTGAATAACTCTGTATTTGTGCCCAGCCTCTGCTCCGGAGCACTCCTGCAGTCACAAGAAATGGGGAGCTGGGGAAAAAAAGATGAGCACGGGGTCCCCAAAAACTTCCTAAGTGCAATTTGGATACATCCAGTGCCCAATGTGTAGCTAGGTCGTGGCACTGGGAGAAGCAGGAGATGGGGAGGGTGGAAAGGAAAACCTTTTTTAACAGCAGGTGTAACAGCAAGGTTTCGGTAGCAAGTTTAGCTGGGGAATGTTCGCATTTTTTTCACTGAAGTTTGCTCAGAAAGTTGTAACAGTGTGCACAGCTTGGAACCATCTCAGGTTCTAGTCTCTTTAGCAAATGACATTTTAACTGGAAAAGTGAGGTGAGAGGGATTAAAATGTTATGGCAGCCTTTATCAGCGCCGTCTGAAAGCACTTCTGTCCTTCAGCTCCCTGAAAGCAACAGATTAGGGTGAAGCTGGGAATATGCTCAATGACGCAGTGTCAGCTCTTATCAGATCTGGAGGATAAAGGATGTTGTTCCCTCGCCACAATAATTTCAGAGCCTTCAACAACAAGCTCCCGCACAACTTTGTTATAAGTACATTAAGCCCCAAAGATGAATTTCATATTTCATGAGTAATCATTACTCAACCTGTCTCTAAACACAGAAGAGCCTGCCTGATTTATTCTGCTCTGTTTCTCTTGGACCTTCAGGTAAGAACCACTGGAGGAGAAGGAGGGAGGGCACATAGCAATAAGTAGGAAAACACATTCAGTTTAGCAACACGGGGAGTTAATTTTATGCTTCAAAGTGCAAGGGGTTGTACCTTCTTCGCATAGGACAGCAAGTGAATTCTGGTGAATGCCAATTTAATTTGAAGGAATGATATGAGCTTAAAACACTCATAATGAAGGCCCAGCATCCTGGCCAAATCCCAGCAAATTCTGCCTCTTCTGCTTTCAGGCAGCTGCCATCTCCCCGATGTCCTGCTGTGCTCTTGGCCAAGGGACACAGAGGTCACCCTAGAGAAGGCTGCATCCCATGGATGGGGTGATCGTTCTTCAATGCACAGCTTGTTAATTCTTTTTTTTTTTTTTTTTTTTTCCCTGAAAGTATTTTGAGATTCAGCTGAATGAAGAAAGGTTTGTAAATGGCAGGTCCTCTGGGATCTTTGGTGTCACAGCTCTGTAAGGAAATGTTGACCCAAGTAACTAAGACTGCAATGCAAGAACCTGTTTGAAAGGACAGTCAAATGCCACACAGCACTTCAGAGCAGGAGACAAAGAAGGGAGTCGTTGGATAAATAGCTGTCAGATTATTTTCTTGGTCTTGGTCTGATGGTGCAATTACTGCTTACAAGAAAAGCCCACCCAAGCCATCAGTAGCATTTCATGGGATTTGACACATCTCTTTCTTGGTTCCTGTTGTCTAAAAAAAAAAAGCACTGGTTTGGAAAGCATGGCTGTGTTCTACCGCTCCCTGCCATGCACCAGGCAGACCCCAAATGGCAGTGGGTCGTTGATCAAACCCAAGAGCAAAGCCAACCATTGGACACCAGCAAGGTTCCCTGCAGGACACAGTCTTTTCCCCATGATCTCCTGTCCAAATAGTGGTGCTGTCCCTCCTATAGTCAGAGCATGGCTGCAGCTGTTTGTATGACTGCAGTTTGCTTGGAAAAATGAAACTCCAAAATTAGAGACTCTGTAGAAAGTGAAAAGTTGGGGGTGATACCTGCTATGCAGTGGAGAATAATCTGTGCCACTTCTTTAAGTGGTGCACCAAGATATGGTCACAGCACAGAGAAGCAGAGGAGCAGCTCAGATCCTTCCAGAAGCTGTGAATTCTTCGGCTTTCCCCTTCTTCCTTTCATTTGGCGTGATGGAAAAGGCAGGTGGCCTTTTCTTTGCAATACTTCTGTCGGGCTGCAGCTGCTTCAATGTGAGACCTTCCGGAAAGCAGCATCAGATCAGGCCACATGGGTGTGATTCAGTGATTCTCTACCTGCCACAGGACTACGGGGCCTATGAGCCCTCATGTTGCCTTCTTCATGGATAGCCTCTGTCAATCAGGACACCGCAGGGTCTGTGCTGCTGGAGTGGCAGATCCCAAAATCTGCTCCTACGTCTCCCCTGGTGCTGGGGTGGGAAGCCTGGCTGAAACCCTGGAGTCCGTGGGCTTGCAGCACCCCGCGGGGTGCTGGCTCTCTTCCTACCCCGGTACCCAGATGTGTGCTCAAAACCCACAAAGCAAGGAAGCGATCGGACTGACTGCTGTGCCAGAGGCTGTTTTCATGCTTGCCTGCATCACACAGTGATCTCAACAAGAAGCATGGATTGCTCTTATACATTCCGTGTCAGGGTCTGTTTTCTTTCATGTCGCCAGCTGGGGAACAAGCCACAGACCAAGGCACATGGTGTTGGACATGGGTGCTGCCAGATAAAATCACAGCAGCGCTTTGCATTTGCTCTATAACCTGTCTCGGATGCCGGACCACAGCAGAAACACCAAAATTGGGCTGTCCTGCTCCCCATCTGACAGAAGATACTTTAAAGTATGAGACTTTCTTCCCTTTTACATTATCAACCATGCCTGATGTAATTCTGGGCATTATCAAGACCTATATGAATTTTACAGCCTTTTAACACTCAAATAAGTCTTGGCTTTAGCTCTCCTGCCTGCCAGGGAGATGCGCAAATGAAAAAAGTCATTCTTTGGGAAAACGTTTCCTGTGACCGTACTGAACATGTCGCCTGTCAGGTTTGTTCACTGTCACACAGCTGGCAGCACCGACATGGTGGTGATGCCGGCAGCGTTGCCAGCTCCCGAGCAGTGCCAGCATGCACAGCATCCCTGCGGGGTCCCAAGACATCCCCTCCATTTTCCTGCTCTTCAACAATTCAGTATAACGCAGGGAGGGCAGATTGGAAGGGGCTCGCAGCTTCATATGTACTTTGGTCTAAGAAAAGAGTTTGCCTTTATTATAGTCACCCTGTGACTTTGGATCAGACAGATGGATACTTGCATTTCCCGTTCCTAAAACCTTCCACCGAGGTGCCCAGGGCTTTACAATCTGCTCAGGTACGTCACTGCAGCTGAAGCTTTTTCCTGCTCCTCCACCTACATCTTTTCCCCATCTGATAGGATTTTTTCCTAGAAATAACTGATCTTCCCTCCTCCTTACAGCTACTCTGTATAAGAGGTGGCTGCCATATCCCCTTTCTCACAGGGCAGATTTTGCACCCGAGCTCTCCTTCCTCAGCACCGCCGTTTTGCTCTTGATGTTGAATCCCAGCGTTATCGATTTCAGGCCATTTCTCCAACCTGCTGTGAATGATTTGAATCCTAATCCTGCCGTTGGCAGCACTTGTGACCACAGGCAGGAATTTTATTAGCTCTTCTTTCTCTCATCATCCAAGTCATTAATTAAAATATTGATTAGTGTCAGAGACAGGACAGACCCTAGCGAGATCCTGCTAGACAAAACCTTTTGGGTAGGCAGTAAACTACCCATAACCCCTGGAAGTGAAGCTTTCCAATTAAGCATGCTCTTTCCCCTTCTTTTTTCTCCTCTCTGCATGCTAATTTCATATGGCTGACAACCAGTTTATGAGAATATGGTGGGGTAGTGTCAAAATCCTTACTTAAGTCAAGAGGTTGTGCAGCTTCCCCAGATGGGCCAGTTACCTGCCCAAAAGAGAAATTAAATTTTTGATGTGACAATCCATGACATTATTATCCAAGAGATTGTACATGCATTAGCAATTCACCATCTTTCTGGTGCTCAGGGGTAAGCTGGATCTGGATCTGCCCGATTGCTTCGTTTTCCCTTTCTAAGATCGTCCATAAACCCCCAGCCTCTGTGAACTGTGGGGTTAATTAGCAGCAGTTCAGGGCTCCCTTGGCTCATCTTTTCAGCATCCCAGCGGGAACTTCCCGGACCTCCCTAAACTGAGTATTTCTACCTTTTTTATATACATATTTGAATTATTTGCCTTCCTCTTCCCCAGCTTGGGGACTGGATGCCTTTTGCAGCTCTGCCTCAGTCCTACGCTATGGCCAGGCACAGCGATTCTTCATGGTTTTGCTTCAAACTGGGTCTCTTCAATGATCATTTTCTGGGAACAGATTTCAGGTTGCTGGAGGCAGTCTGAGTGAATTTTAACAGAAACATTCAGCGGGTTTTCATACACATTTTTTGTTGTCATTCTGCAGTCACCAAATCCACATAGGAACATCCATATCCCCTCTGCTGAAAAACCTGCTCCTTCAACAGCAGCAGATGACCAGAAGAAACCCTTTGGGCTTTGATTGCAGCAGAGCAGTGGCCAGGAGCACCATGGGGAGAGATCTAGTTGAGATAAATAGACCAAGGGGATGCTAGTTTATTTAAAAGCTTTAGCTTTTCTCTTTTCCAGAGGAATGAGCATTGTGCTTAGCTATAAAGTAGCTCTCAGCTCCATAAATGCCTTGGAACCCTCCTCACTCAGACAGACAGCAAGGAACCAGGTTCATTGAATCTTTGGCAAACACTGCTGATGTTTTTCTTCTCTAGCCTGCAGAGAATTGAACCAACCGTGAATATTCATGGGTTGGGCTGCAGCCCAGAAGATAGGCTGTTTAGTGGGAAGGGGTTAAAATGCCAGGAATGGCACCAGTGCAGATGTCTGCAAGATGCAACGCATTGAAAACTCTCATGAAGGTGGAGGGTTGGAGTCTGGGTTCCTCTGCCCCAAGCAAGGGCTCTAATCATGGGGCAATCAGACTGAAAAAGAGAGGTGCTGTGGCTTTCCAGAGATGTCCATCACACCTCCCAGGTATTTACGTCTGCTGGGTTCAAGCAGTTCCCAGTACTGCACCTCAGCTTTCATGAACCCCATTTTGAGATGCTGGTCTCCATCCCTGCTTTGCGTAAGAGACTGTGGGGAGGGCTATCCCAGCCATGAGTGGGTCCTCACCATGTCAAGCACTGGAGATGTAGCTGTGCCCCTTTTTGAGCCTTCATCTGTGCATGGTGGTACTTCAAGGCAACCAGCTCCTGCTCAACCAGCTCCTGCTCTACTGCTGGATGGATGGAGTCTGGGTGCTGGCCAGGGACACCTGAAGAACTGCTGTGTTAAGCTGTCTCAATTTAATACAGTTGACAAGAGCAATTACTGAATTTGCTGCTCTCACCATTTGCACTGTCGTTTGTCACTCCTCGGTAATGAAGTAGGCATCTTTCTCGGCTGGGACACTGACGATCTTCTGCCTGAGTAATTGCTGGCCTCTGGCAAGGGGCTGCTAGGAAGGACTGGGTTATCTTTCATCAGAGATGGAGAAGGTGGCCTTGGCCCTGCTTTGCAGAAAACAGATGAACCTGGGAAACTTCTCAAATTCCTCCCTATCCCCTTTTCTTTGAATGCAAGTCTCTATCGAGTGTTGTGCTGATCCCCACACCCTCTCTCATGCCATCTCTGCCATTTCCCAGCTCCCTTGCAGCTAAGTGCTTTGGGCATGCAAACCCTGTACTGGATGCAGCCATGCTCCAGTATTGTGGGTTCTCCCAGTTGATGGGAGCTTGGGGGGTGAAACCACATTTCAGAGGTTTTGGCACTATCATCACTTTTATGCTCTGGCCAGTGCTGAGGAAGCCCCAGCTGTGCCTAGCCAAGTTCTGCACTTTCAGAGGTGTATGAAGGCATTAGAGAGAGACTGGAGGAGGTAGTGATGGATTTATTAGGGGTTTAGAAAACACGAGCTAGGAGGGAGAGGCTGAATCTGTTGGGTTTGTTTACTCCATAAAAGGGAAGGCCAAATGGTAATGGATATGTTAAAAAAAAGTTGCTGTCAAGAGGATAACTATCAGGTTTTCCCTTGTGTCTCCTGAGAAAAGATGAGGAAGTGTGTCAATTTTGCAATGGAGATTTGAGCTGTCTGCTCTGAAGGGCTTCCCAGTGCGCTGACCACTGGGCGGGGCGGCATGGACAAAAGGGGAAAGCCAGCTCCGAGAGGGCTGGTCCAGCTCTATTTTGGTGTCTCAGCTTCTTCTGGTTTGAGGATGACAGATGGTAAATTGTTGAGGTACTTTGGTGTGGTGCCACTTGGGTACCGCTGCTCTACCAGCACCATGCTGTCTTGGCTACTGAGGGATGCTGTGCCGCTGTTGGCACAGAAAGCTGGTTGGGACTGGATGAAAAATGCATGGGCCTGGGTTAGATCTGCCAAGAAAATGAGTTCAGGGCTGGTGAAAGAGGAGGAGGAATTGGATCCATCAGGGGAAGGTTATGGGCTGGAAACCTTGGGCTGTTTGAAACCTCAGGTCACTACAGCAGCAGTGCTGGTGGTTGGAGGCTGCTCTGCAGGACAGAAGCACCTACCTGCTGGCCAGACCTGCCGTTTAGGGAGGTTTGCTGCTTGCCTGGTGCCCAGATCCATGATGTTACAGAAAGATTGCTCAGGCTCATCCAAATTTTCAGCTTTCCATGGCAGTTAACCGCATGGGCATCAATCACTAACTCAGCCAGGGAACACCATCAGCAGATAAAGACAAATACAGCACTCAGGGTGTGAAGCAGTGGGGACCCATGTGTGATCTCCATCCTGCCAGCCAAAGGGAAAAAACACAGACAGGTAACAATTTCCCGGTGCAGATGCTAGAGGGGCTGAGTAAGGTGATGCTCTATCATGGAGAAAACCTGAAAGCAAATGTGGCCACAGAGGCAGTTGAGGCTGCAGCTATCACGAGACAGGCAAGCTCTGGAGGAAGGCAGGGAAGGTGAACAGCAGTTATGCCTCAGGGCTTCAGGAAAGCACATTTTTCCTTGTTTGGAGACTCGCTAGGCAGAATCCTCCAGGAGCAGCCATGGAAGGTTGGGGTGGGGCTGTCTGTCAAGAAAACTTTGAAGAAGCCAGGATAAGCCCTCATCTTGGGCAGGAAGAACAGTAATTTCAGGGGAAGGTTATTAATAAGGATCTTATCAATGAGCTAAAACAAAAGAAGAGAGCACACTATGGGAGTGAGGACAGGCAACAGAGGAGTGCAAATGCATTGCCTGCGCTCTTAGGGACACAATCCAGGACACCAAATCCCCACTGGAGATAACGCCAACAAGGGAGAATGTGGCAACAAGAAGGGATCCTATGGGTATTCTACTAGTCAAAAAAGGATCAATGAAAATGTGATTTCATTGATGGACGGGGAAAACAGCTGGTATCAGATGCTGTGGAAAAGACTGAAGTTCTCAACACACCCCTTTAGCCCCGGTCTTTACAGGCACATCCATCTCCTAGACCTATTTGTCTCCCAGGATGGTTGGGGAAGTAAATGGAGAGCCCAGGGAGCAGCACGACTGCTCAGAGAAGTTGGAGCATTCACATCCATGGAGTCAGATGGATTTCACCAAAGAGTGATGAAGGAGCTGCCAACATGTTTGCAAGGTCACTCTCTATCATCTCTGGAAAATTGTGATGGTCTGAGTCCCAGACAACCAGAAAAGGCTGAGAAGGTGTTGGCTTGTGGGCAAAGGAATGTTAGATGGGCTGAAAACTGGTGGGACTGTCAGGCTTAGAGGTTAGTGATCAATGGCTCTACATCCAGCTGATAGCCGGTTGGAACGGGAATTGTTGATCCTCAGGGATCAATACTGGGGCTGATGTTGTCCACTAGCTTCATCCACGACATGTATGATGAGAGAAAATGCATCTCAGCGAGTCTGAAAGGGTTACTAAATTAGAAGAGGCGACATGATGAATGGGACAGCTTCAGTCCAAAGGGACCTTGAGAAACATGGTGGTTGGGTCAACAGAAGCCTCTGGAAAGCTCATCAAGAAGTGTGAGGTAATTTTCACTTGGGTCAAAATAAACCCACTCACCAATACAGGCTGGGAGTTGCCTGGGTGAGTAGGAACCCACTGAAAAGGATTACAGTGCACGCCCAGTTGAATTTAGGCCAGCAGACCACTTTCACCGTGAGAAAGCCAAATCACGCACTGGCCAGCATCAGAGGGACCTTGAGGAACGTTTTTATCCCCTATACTCAGTCCTGGTGAGCCCACACCTGGGATATAGTGTGAAGTTTGGGTTCCCCGGTTCAAGAGGGATGGGGCTAAAATGGAGAGGGCCTGGGGGGGACCTGGGGCACATGGTCAGTGGGAAGAGGTTGAGGGAGCTGGTTTGTTTAGTTTACCCAAAAGGATGCTAAGGGCAATCTAACGCCACCCTACAGCTACCTAAAGGGCAGAGAGGACAGATCTAAACTCTTTTCAGCCACAAAAGAAAGCATAACAAGGGGCAAAGCCCCAACATGTGGTTTGGGTGGCTCAGGCTGGACACTAGGAAAGGCATTTGTCACCAGAAATGTGGTGCAGCCCTGGCACCAGGGAGGCTGTGGCATCTCCATCCTTGGAGGTTTTTCTAGGTCAGGTCAAACTCATGGCTGCCTTCATCTAGTGCTGGTGATGGTCTTGCTGACTAGATGACCTGAAGAGATCTCTTAGAACATTTCTGTGATCCTGACCCTCAAGACAGGACATCTGAGATCTTGAGGGGCTCCTACAATACTACATTTAGTGACTGGTTAAACTGGAGGCTGCATTGCACTGGAGACCAGCCACCACGACCACGTTAAAAACATATGTACAAAGAGTGTCAGCATATGATGAAAAGATGCTGTAGGCCACAGAGGAATTTGCAAGAGGTTGATATGAACAGGGTGACTTGACAGCGATAACTGTACAAAAGCAGCTCCCAGCCTTGGAGCTATTTTCCTGCAGAGCTATCTGTCCCTGCCAACCAGCTTGCTGCTTCTGCTGGAACTGGTGCCACCCACTCAACCTCCTCGCAACTTGCAAAGCCCTCTTGGCGTTTGGGAAACAGCCTTTGCTCCTGTTTTAATACATCCTTTTTATCCTGTGCAATTCTCAGCAGCCCTAAAAGCACTCTTCTGTCTCCAGGTCTGTGACCGCTGGTACTACGAAGTGCTGCACAGAAACATCCAGTGCACCCAGTTCCTGAGCCGGACATCTTTCCTGTACATGCCTTGCCATAGGTTATCTCCTTTAGCCTTCCTGGAGCACAAAGGAGCAAGACTGAAGAAAGTCAATGGAGTTACGGCCCAGCTGGAACGACTGATGTTAACCTCCCCTATGCGATTTATGGCTGTTGCTTAAGGTATACCCTTAAGTGCTTTGTAAAATCTATTTTAAGCTATCTCCAGGGGAGTATCTTCTCTGGGGAAAACCTGGCAAAGCATAACAGCACCGGGTGGATTTTGCTGATGCTACACCTTCCTTTGCTTTCTCTTATGTAATCCTCCTACCTGCCTGCCCCTTGCTCTCCATCAAACACTCCTCCTCCTCCCTTGGTGCTGACAACCTTTTCATATTTCCTGGGTTTTATCTCCCTCCCTGCTGACAGCAGAAACTAGCCTTTTTAATCTTCTCTTGCAAGTCAGTCCCTTTCAACAGTGTTCTAGGAGGGGAAGGGGAAAAAGTGATTTTATTTCTCTTTATAGAAACTCCAGCCCAAATTAATGGAAATTACCATGGCAAAAGCACAATAACAGGCTTATAGTTGACCACAAAGTTAAACACACAGTTTGCAATTGCCTTGGATGCTTACCCACAGGGAACCCCCCCTTTGCTGGAGGAGTAATGAGGAAAGGAAGAATTCAGGCTGAACCAGTTTCTGCATTGCCTGAGAAAAATCTCTGTATGATGTGATAGGAGTTTTCTAAGTGGAAAATGGATGTGGAGTCCCAAGCCCAGCAGTGACACCAGGCCATGCTGGGAGTGAACTGGCCAGGCCATCCTGCGGGTTGCTACTGCATCCATCACGAGCGCAGCAGATCTGGTCGTCACTCCAGTCAGACGGCCGAGGGACGGTGCAGCCTGCCTGTCCCCTGAAACAGCACCATGAATCCAAGGGAGATCATTGAACTCGCCGTTCATTTTTGCATGATGCTGTTTGTGAACAAACTTACAAGACAAATTGCTGTGTAAGGGTGGGGTTTCCCCCCCTTTTTCTCCCTCCTTTCTACAAGCAACACCACTGCTTTGCTAATCCTGAGGATTAAGAAACAGCTGATGCAATCTGGGGGGCTTTCAGAAAGGCTGCACAGTCATCCTTTGAGAGTCTCTTGTGGTTTAACCCCGGCTGGCAACTAAGCTCCACACTGCCACTCGCTCCTTCCCCCTCCCCAATGGGATGGGGAATAGAATCAGAAAGGTAAAAGTTGGAAAACTCTAGCATTGAGGTAAAGACAGTTTAATAGGTAAAGCAAAAGCCGTGCATGCAAGCAAAGCAAAGCAAGGAATTCATTCACTGCTTCCCATCAGCAGGCAGGTGCTCAGCCATCCCCAAGGAAGCAGGGCTCCATCATGCCTAACAGGGACTTGGGAAGACAAACACCATCACTCTGAACGTTCCCCCCTTCCTTCTTCTTCCCCCAGCTTTATATGCTGAGCGTGACACCATATAGTCTGGGATATCCCTTGGGTCAACTGATGTCCCCTCCAAACTCCTCGTGCCCCCCCAGCCTGCTCACTGGTGGGGTGAAGAGCAGAGAAGACCTTGACTCTGTGTAAGCACTGCTCAGCAGTAAACTAAAACATCCCTGAATTACCAACACTGTTTCCAGCACAAATCCAAAACACGGCCCTATACCAGCTACTATGAAGAAAATTATCTCTACCCCAGCCAAAACCAGCACTGTCCCGCTCTGATTGATAACGGGAGAAGTCTAACTGCTAGGCTTTGCAAGAGCGCAGCTCCCCCCTGAGCCTGTCCCCACCACTTCCCAACAGCCGAGGGTGGCAGACCCAGCAGCACAGGATGAGCAAAGGGTCAGCAGCAATTTTGCAGACGGATTGCACCAGCCAACAAAAACACAGAGCCCAGGACTCCTTGGATCTCTGCAGTGGCCACCGACCAGGCTGTGCTGCTCCTGCGCTCAGGGATGGTCTAGTCCCCATCTGAACTCAGCTGTCCTAATGGTAGGGAGGTGCAACTTTTCTGACTTTATAAAGTCATCCTGCAACCCTATCCAAGCGTGTTGCTGGCAAAGCACATTGCAGCTCTCAACTTTTCTCACCGTAATACGAAATGAATTGTGTTGTTATTAGTTTGTTGTGGTTTGGAAAGTACCCTGGAGTGACTTGAGTTGTGCTGAACAAGGCAGGAAACCGCCAGCAAGCCAAGGGCTTGTGCTTAGCCAGGAAAGAACCTTCTTCCCCGCCGGATGCAGCAAGGATGCCACAAATTCATGGGCTGCCAAGAGCTGGAGGGACCACTGTGAACATCGTGGACTGTCTCTTCCCTACTCTTACCTGAAGAACCTCATTCTTATTCCACACCTGGTAACAGTCTGGTCTAGAAACAGATGCTACCTAGTCGTGGCTTGAACACCGAGAAGAGTGCAAAACTGCCCCAGATTTGCCTTTCCAATGCTCATGGTTAGGGTACTCTACTCATCCTTCCTTGAATGGGTCCACCTACATCTCCTCAGCAACGACTCTCACATCTGTCTTCTAACACCTTCTTTTAAGCCAAAAGTCACTTCTTCATGTAGGTACCCGTGAGCAGGGCTGTAGAATCTCTTAACCAGCTCCTCAATGAACAAAAGGCAATGGACAAAAATGAGTTTAAAAAGCCTAATAAAATAAAATAAAATTAGCCTCCCACTCTGAAGGATGTTAATTGGGTCTCTCAAAACAGCTGGGCAAACAGTGGTGAAATATCTAAAACAGCCACTTAACCACTGCACCTTCCACCCTCCACCACCTTACTACTCTGCACATCCCAGACCTTATGGCTCTATTCGCCAGGATGTGAGGAGTTAATGAATTTTCTCCACTGTGTAACTCTTTTCTCTTGTGCATATTTGGGCTGAACTTAGAATTTTTGGTTTCTCTACTGAATTCCATTCTGCAGCCAAAAATTACAAGTTACCCAATGATCTGTGGTTTCACACTGATGGTATGAGACCAGGAACACAATTTGTGCTTGGGTGGAAAGGAGCCTCAAGATGGGAAGAATGCAGAAAATAGAGGCAGCTGCACCAAAATAAAACCAGACTCGACTTTCACCCCATAATTACAGCTGCATCTGACAGTAACCCCTTCAAGCAGCACAGCATGGCTGCCTGGCTCTGTGGTCAAACAACTTCGCCGCAAGCTCTGCCCAGTCTGCCAAAGGGCTGGGTTCAACATCCCTTTATGGTCCTGCATTCCTGGGAAAAGTTCTGCTTTTGTCAAACTGGAAAATGGGAGGGAGCCTTAACACTCACATGCTTCAGTAAGCTCCTGTGATAAGTACTGATAATACAAAAATAAGAATTATTATTACTGCAAAATATGGCCATGCTGCCAAAGCTCTACGAGTCTGTGGGGGCTGGAGTTTCTTTCCTGGGCAGGACCTGCAGTTCCTTCTGATGTCCTTCCTGCCCAGCATCCTCATCCCTCCTCGCTGCCAAAGCAGCATCTGCTGAGCAGCTGGGCAAAGCATGTGAGTTGGTCCTTGCAAAAATCTCATCAATGTCAACTGGTACTGGATGAAGCCTTCAAGGAAGAGAGGCCATCTAAGACCACAAGGACAAAAGGAAGAAGTCCAACTGGCATGTTGGGAGCTACAGACAGACCATCATTCATGGAGATGTATGTGTTCACTAAAAAAACATTTCTTAAAAATTATTTATTTTTAAAAAACCAGACACAAACCCCTTCAGCTATATGGTTAACGCCCAGAGCCGGCATCACGGAGACTGTCAACAGGAACAAATGCTTTGGAGGACATAAATCCAGAAGACCGCAGTGTCCAAAGGTTGATGTGTGTGGACTAAACCATGTGAAGGAGCAAGCTGCATCATTGAGTTGGAGAAGGCAGGCATAGAACAGTACACGGCAGTACAGGAATAGTGCATCCCACCCAGAAGACTAGGAAGCAGCCCCATCGTCCACATCCTTCACAGTTCAAGTGTGGAGTGATTCACTCGGCTTCACCTGCCCAGACATGGATTGCAATTCACATTTCTGGTGTCACACTTTGGATTCTGGGCTCTTTATGGAGTTTCCTGCCAGTTTCTCCTTCTCTGGGTCTGCCTTTGTCTCTGCTGCATGGCTGGCTTCCCTCTCCTGCCGCCTGAGAATCACATACACGGTCACAAAGCACAGGAAAGCACCCACCTCAAAGAAAAACTGGAGACCAAGGTACCTGTGAGGTGGAAACACAATAAATCAGGGTATCAACAGCATTCCTATGGGCACCAAGCACCAACACCCGATGTCCCCAGGCACCCAGCAGACACTGAACATGGGGATGGGCTCCTTGGGCACGTTCAGCAGTGGGCAAGCAACAGCTGCAAGCCTGGGTCCCAAGAAGGGTGGGAGGAGGGGCAGTAGCTATCAAGATGCATTTCTCCTTGGTGTTACGTTAAGATACCATATCTCCTGGTAAGCAGGAGGCATATAAATGCATATCTTGGGGTTGAGGGTGAATAGGACTTGCTGCAGCTACTGGTCAGTGAGTCATTCAACAACAGTGAATTTACAATGGAGATGGAAGACCACCTACAGCTCCCTTCCAGCCTCCCCACAGCACACGGGCTGGATTTGGTGTCTTCTGCATGTTGAGCTGGGCTGTTCTGGTGGAAGATGAACCCCAGGGTGCAAGGCACCCTGCATGGACCCTTCGCCACCTCACAGAGAGCTTTGAGGCTGGGGTCACCCCTGCTGCTGCATTACCTCCACAGAGAAAGTGTCAGGACAGGCTGCTTGTATCTATACTGGTAAAATGAGTAATCAGAGCATCACACAACAGCCCAGCTTGAAAGAGACCTCAGGAGATCATCTGGTCCAACATTTTGTGGGAAAGGGAGCCTAGATAAGGTTATCTAGCACTTCGTCCACTTGCATCTTGAAAACCTCCAGTGATGAGGACCTACCACATCCCTGGGGAGGTTGTTCCAGCAAACAGTTGTTCTCATTATAATGCAGGGAGTGCTTCTGGAAGTGGATCTCTGCGGTCTATAGCAGCAAGTTAGCATCATCCTTGGGAGGGTTTTGGTCTGTACCGATGACTGTCCAAACCATTCCTGGGCACTGCTGGGAGTTAGCACGGGCCAGGGGGATGCGAGTCTCCCCATTTGCTTACCATCACATACACAACAGCTTATCCCACGTTGGAGGTGGCCTGATGCCACATTCCCCCTGGGTTTCCCTCTGCACCCTCAGCCTTTATCCTGACTGCTCATCCCTACCTTTGCCTGAAGAGGTTATTGTCGTAGTATCTGCAGGCTGCCTTCCTGTCACACTTCTTCTCCCAGAGGATGCAGGTCGTGTCGATGGCGCTGCCATACAGAACGGGTCCCGGCATCCATGCTGGAAGCAGAGGGTCAGAGGGGACTTTCTTATGTTATGGGAGTGCCTTTGCTGGGACCGACCCAACCCTGGTTCCTTTCCCATGTGCTAAGGGGTTGGAAAGCGGCTGGGGATGGTCTTTGCTGTGTCCCACTAAGCCACTGGTCCTGTGCAGCACGCCAAGGGCTAGCTGTGCGTTTGCACCCCACCAAGGTGCAAGACAATCCTTCTTTCTCATTGCCCTTTGATAAGGGACCATCACTCATCCCAGGAACAATGCTCAACTCCTTCATGCACTGTGCCCGTACGTTCCTTCCCACAACTGCAGTGGCATATTCCAGGGGCCTCCAAGTGAACATGGATTTTCACCATAGGAAAAATAACTAGTGCGCTCACAGGACATGATTTGCAGCCACCCTGATGGGCTGGAGGCAAACAGCAGCATCTGCACACAGCCAAGGGCTGCCCTCCTGGATCTAAGCTTATTCGCTGCCCTCTTTTATTTAGCTGCGTAGGTGTACCCCACGGAGATGCTCGTCCCCTCCCCACCATGTGCAGCCTTCCAGGCCCTGCAAGGCAACATCTTTCCCTGGCTTAAGACAGACTTAAGACAGCTGAATAAACAGCACTTCTGCAGCCCTGGAGCTGCTCAGGGATAAAATCCCCACGAATCCCCAGGAGCTGCCATGATTTTCCAGGACGGCATTTCAACACATTTTAATTTACCTAAAACTCTCAGCAGCATGAACTGTATCCCAACAGCAAACGATTTGTCTTCAGGCTGGATGCTCCTGAAAAACAAAATGGAAATGTGTGTCCCCTCTGACATTTCTGCCAAGAGGGATGTTTCCCTCCCTGGCATCACACAAAGCTTTGCAGCACCTCATCCAAAAAGCCATCCTTCCACCTGACCACCAAGGACCCCAGGCAGCTCCCATTTACATCAGCAAAAATGATGGAGGGTTAGAAATTCATTAGGACTAGAAATAGAAGCTTACCACAGCCTTTTCTTGGCCTGAAAAACCTACCAAATTCCATGAGAGACAGGGAGGAGCTCAGCTAAGTATTTTTGCTTTTAATTTAAAGAATCCGCATGAGTAAAACACAAACCGAAACCAATATAGCCACTGGCTCTGCCAAACACAAGCAATACAAGGGATGGTTTTGTAACTGAAAAAGTGATTTACCCATGGAGGAAGTGGCTTTTTTTGAGGTGGGATGCCCCAGCGTGTATTTCAGTGGTACCCCAGTTTTCTGAAATAAGTATTTCAGGCTTTGGTTCCTGCTGGGGTCACACATGGGAGAGGACTGGGTGGCAGAGGACCTCCAGGTCAGCGCACCTCGGGGGACTCAGCTTCCCTTCCCTCTCTGACTGCCTGGTGTACACATAGCTCACCCTCGGCAGAAAAAGGTGATTTAATAATACCTGGCCGTCAAGGTAAAAACAGGCTTTAACCACAGCTTTTCCCTAAAAAGCAACTGTTTGGAGTGCTTTGACAACACAAACATGCTTGGAAATATCATTTATAGACTAACACAGAGATTCCCCCATGGATTTCCCCTCTGTCCCAGCACAGCCCCCCCCACCCTCAGCCTTTCCTGCCCATCCCAGTCTCCAGCCCCACCAGTCTGGGGCTCATCTGGAGGCTGGCTCCAGCCTGCCCCATGGGCACCTTTCCGAGGGTGTGGGGAACTAGAGTCCTCATTGCTTCTCTGCCCTGGGAAGGCAGGCTGTATTCAAGCAAGATCCATGAGAAGGAAGGAAGGTTATTAAACTCCTTAACTTAACAGAGAGCTGCATTAAAAAATGCCAAAGTACTGCTGTGCTAAATTAATGCCGAGTTAATGGTGCATCTCGTTACTGAGGTATCAGCCGTGGGTGGGGAGAAGGAACAGGATGGCTGCTGGACCTGGAAGTTGTGCTGAGACCAGGAATGGGGGATGTTGAAGACAACGTGGGGTTCCTACGAGCCTCACGGCCCTGTGGGTGGGTGGAGGTGCCGTGGGGGCCTGGCATGGTGTGACACCCACTCACCCACTGGCTGCTCCCTGCGTGAGCCTGTTGGTGAGCACCAACGCTGCCTGCAAGAGCAATTGGCCATGCAGCACTGGTGGTTCCCTGGTAAAGCCTCCAGCAGCCCGAGGCCTCCGCTTGCTGCTTAACTCTGCAGGGATCAGCAGCCACAGCCAAAGAGACCTTGGAAGAGCCTTTGTAGTCTTAGGGCAGCCGGAGCTCTGATAGTGCAGGGTCTTCAGGAGCAAGTCCTGAAGGTCTCTCCTGCTTCAGGTCCTGGAGATGCTCAATGCTTCTGGCCAGACCTGCTGTGCCAGGTCTCTTCTAGCAAAGCACGGCCTGCTCCTGAGCCAGACATAGCCTAGAAGACGTACGACATGCGCTGCCAGATGACAGGAGCAGGGAAGCCCTGTTCCCGATTCCCTGCGCCAACACGTGCAAAAACTATGTAAAAGCAAAAGGAGGAATTGGGCATGAGGTGCAATATAGGGCTGATCTAACCTTCCTGTCCCTCAGCTGGAGAAAACCTTCCTCCCCAATTCAAGGACCCCTTGGTTTTCCAAACACCACCTCTGGGTGCTTTTTCTGGCTGCACCTAGACCACAGCCAACCCAGTCTGCTCACCTGAGGATGAGCATGAAGGACGGTGTGTGGGACATGCTGGCGAGAATCCCCGCCAGGCAGGACAGGACCACGAAGGGCAGGAAGAGGTGGAAGCAGCCGGTGCCACAGGTCCCGGGCTTGGCAAACCCTGCGAGCCCGTTTTCAGAGATGCAGCTGCAGTTGGTATAGTTCTGCAAAGAAGAGAGGAAACCCAAAGCTACTCGTCTGCTCAAGGCTATGGAGATACCAGGAATAGCTGCCAGCTGTCACAGGAAGGGAGGGTGTTTAGGTTTTGTCTGTAAATAATTAGCAGTAATTAGCACTCAACACTTCAGGGAGCAGGGGGTGGAAAAAAAGAAACACATACAATGAAGCTGGCTGGGAATAACAGACTGAGTGGATGAGAAAACACATATTGCCATCCCCACTTCCAGCCTTCAGCACACTATTGTCTCTGACAGGAGGTCCCAGTCCCACAGGCATCACTAGGATGTCACACAGGTGAGCACACACACCTGATGGGGAAGCTGGGACCACCACAGTACCTTGGTTCATCTCCCTGTGCTTCCAGAGGCACCTGGAAGTGCTCCTAACCAAGACACATCCTTGCCTTATTGGTGTGAGCCCCAGCGATGCCTTCCTACCCTCCGCAGCAATCCTGTGCTCGTGCTCCCTGTCCCATGTCGCATGCCTGTTGTGCGCTGAAGATGCTTACACATAGTGTAAGCTTCAACGTTATCGTTTGCCAGCTGAATGCTTCAGCATCCTGCATAAATCTGGATTTTTGGCGTGGACAAATCTCACCCACAGCTAATAAAACATTCAAGCCTGACGTGAGCTTACACACCTGTGTTGTATCTTTTGGAGGAAATCGCTGGGGAGCAGCCTGGGCTCCATCACCTGTACCCAGCTTGTCTCCTGCAGTGAGACCCTTCATCCAGGGGCTACATGTAGAGCAGAGCTGGCAATCAAAGCCAGAGCCCGAGCTCATTGGGGGTATTAAATCAGAAAACACTTGCTAGGGGAAAATGCAAAATCTAACCTTTTGAGAGAGGATCATAAATAACTGGCACAGCATTAGCAAAGGAAATACGCCCTGGGGTGAGGGATATGGATTTTTTTTCTTTTCCTCCAGAATTTAGTCACAATTTTCTTTTTTTTTAAACAAGAAATGTCTTTTTTTTTTCAAGAGACCTTTAAATAAAATGAGCATGATCTTATTGTTGCCGGAGGGGCACAGATTCACACCAGTATGGCAGTTTGTACAAGGGTGATCCCAGAGGCAGAGGCAGCCCAGGGTCTCCCAAATCCCCATTCCTACATCACTGCCTGGGGAAGTGGCATGGGTGACCCCCACAAAAGAGACCCATTAGGCTGAGAGCACAGGGGGAAATTTGGGCTGAAAAAGTATGTAATTCCTCCTCCTTCCTCTAGGAAAGAAGAATTAATATTTTAAATTAAGACTGGGATTTATCTTCTTCAGCCATCTGAAATGAACTAAACCAAACTCATCATCTGGGCGGGCTCCTTCTGCAGTCATGGAGGGAGAGGTGGGTCTCCAGAGGACCCACCACAGAGAAGTGCCTACGATAGCCGAGATCAATTTGGGCCAAAGCAGTTAACAAAAATGCCATTAGATAAATTCAAACTCGCTTGATCTCTGTGACCACCACCTTTTCAAGAGAATCAGAGTCATGACATTGAGGGGACTCGAACAAAGCCAAATGGAGACCAAGGGCTGGAGATGCACGTGATGGAGGCACAAGGCAGGGCTCTTCCCCTTTCATTCAAAACCTTGGAGGATTTTAAAGCAGGGAGCATGACCCTGGTTGCAAAAACCTCTGAGCAGCGGGGACAAGCCACAAAGCCACCAGTGGCCCATCTCTGTGAGATGCATCATCTGGGCAGCAGTGCCACGAGGCTGACGCAGCATGAGGGCTGGGCAAACCACCCGGCGAAGTGGGGAGGGGAGAATAATTGAGAGCAGCCCTGAAACCGGGGCTGTGGTTTCTGGGCAGGAACAGGCAGCTGGGTGGCACACAGCCAGCCCCGGGTTTTTCAGGGCTGCGCGTCAAACTTCCCCAACAGTACCATTTAGCAATTGTTTTCTTAAGAGAGAAAACTGCTCACATTAAACTCTGCCTGATGCTGCCTTATTTAATCTTTTTTTTTCCCCCAGCTGGGACCTTCCTGTATCCTAAATTTTGGGGTTTGTGCTGACCAGCCCAGACCCGACTCGGCTGGCAGCAGGGGGACGTCCCCACTCCCATCCGTGGCAATGCACGATGAGAGCAGAGCGCGGCTCAGAAACCCAGGAGCCCCATGGCACAGAGATTCCTGCAGTCCCAGGGGAGCCTCCGTGGCCACCTCCAACAGGTCATGCTGGACCCAAACAAACAGCAAAGCACTAAAAGGCTGTCCTTGCAAGGTCCTGCTCTAGGGCAAAGTTTGCAGGCTCCTGCTGTTGCCCATGAAATTTGGGGACATCAGGCAATGCAAAGAGCAAATCGCTTTCAGTGCACAAAGGCTTTCTAACGGGAGTGTTAAAGCCAAGTTTGCACCATGCAAGCCTTCTCTGGAAGGGCTGCAGCAAAGCTAAGCACAAAACTGTAGGTTTTTCTGCACATTGGGAGGATTTCTAGAAACCCAGGCGTTTGAGACATGGAAAGCAGTGGGCAATGAGTGCCACAGGTCCCTGCTCTGGCAAAGAGGTGCTGAAAATGGTAAGAACAGTGTAATATAGCAGACAAAGCAGGAGCTGAAAGAATGCCATAAACTTTTTTTTTTCTTTTCTGCAACAGGTACTACCCAAGAGGGTCTGAGGTTGCTCTGCAGACACCTGAGCTCAGCTCCTAGTCCAGCATGATAAAGGAGCAGGGCTCAGCATCTGTAGCCATATCACTGCATGCCACGAGCCCCCATCCCAGGCAGGTGCAACGTACTCCAGCTACTACATGCTGGCACGTGGCTCAGTTTTCATACCAACATACTGAGACACAGTCCCTGTGCAGAAGAAGCTCTCACACAACTCAGATCAGGTCAAGTTGCATCAATAGGTGGAAAGAAGACTCAGCAAGTTATCTTAGTGCTAAAGGAAGAGTTAATGCTGGCTTTACCAAGTAGCGTTTGCATGGCACTATCAAGGGAGCCCCGATTTTGCTCTAACGTCTGGCTACATGTAATTATACGTATAACGAGTGCAGGAGCAGGTCACACTCAGGAACACAGAATGTCAAAGGGCTGGAGGAATCTTTGAGGAGGAAGAAGCCATTGAAAAGGATCTTCTGTACAAAAGGCAGGTACAGGGATGCAGAAAAGTACGTTTGGGACTAAGGTCTGGCAGAAAACATAATTGTTATTAAAATGAAGTGTTGTTAGTTAACAAAATGCTGCTAAAAAGTGCCTAGACAGTCCCATGCTGCCATGTATATCCTGTGCCAAGAACACAGCGGAAAACTACTCACCCTATATGAATTGCTAACTTTTTTCAGATAGGTATTTGAATTGGCGAAGATTTCCTTACAATTTATTTGTTGAACCGTATTGCCTGGAGACCAGGCAGACAATTGGCACCGTGAAAACTCAGCGCTGTTGGGGTTTTGGTGGCAGGGAGGGAGGAGCAGAGGAGAGAGAAGCACAGGGCAGTGAAATAACCCTGCCAGGTCTGCAAATCAAGGGTAAGTCAAGAGCAAAGCCCATTTCTCTAGCTCTTGCATCGGGACTCTCCCGCTAAGTTATCCTCTCATGCAAGACATGTGGCTTGACATCGGGTACTTGAGGAGGGGATGCACGCTGCAACTAGATCATGACCTTTTAAGCTGCAAATCTGCAGGCTGAAAGGTGGATTAACATTGCTCTAATGAGGCCCTCCCAGAGCATTCACTGGAGGTCTGCTAAATGTCACTGCTGTGTGCACTGGGGCAATGGTCCCTCCAGGCCTGGCTTGCCCAGAACATACAGAGTTGCTCCCTGGGTCTCCAAAAGCAAGATTTATCTCCTTTCTTTTCATCTATAGATGTAGCATAGTTAAAATGAATTATATGATGGAAATACCCAGGCTGCTTCTGCAACTGTAGGTATCAGTTGAGCGTTTTAAGCTGGTATTTCCCTCCACTCTGCAGGGAGGGAGTTTGGACCAAGTGCAGTTTTGCATTTTGCTTCAGCAAAAAACCCCATAATTAAATTACTCATTCTAGGCTTTGAACAGTATTTTAGCTAAAGGCCAAGCAAAAACTATGGGGTGAGCACTATGGGTGATCCTTGCTGCAAGACATCGAGGTATGTGAAAATGTGTACCACCTGCACTGATATTTTGCCTTCACAACCCTGGAAAAATGGAAACACTTGGACTCCATCCAGTTTCAGAGAACTTCAGGCATGTGATGCCTTAATTGGGAGCCTGGTTTCATAGAACCACAAAATGGTTTGGGTTGGAAGGAACCTTCAAGAGCATACAAGTCCCTGCCATGGGCAGGGACACCTTCTGCTAGATCAGGTTGCTCCCAGCCCCATCCAGCCTGGCCTTGAGCACTGCCAGGGATGGGGCACCCACAGCTGCTCTGGGCAGCCTCTGCCAGCACCTCGCCACCCTCACAGCAAAGAATTTCTTCCTCATATCTAATCGGTAGGTCTGAAGGTAGGTCAAGGATCACAGATGGGGCAATTCACAGCAGGAACTTGCTGGAGGTGGGCTGACTCACCCTGCTGAGAAACATCCACTTAAGTGGAGAGCGTGGAGAAACATCCACACTCAACGTCCCCTGAGTACAAGAGGCACCCATGGACGTGAGGTCATGCTAGGTGCTGCGATTGGCCCTTCCATGCTGCCCATCCTCCTGTCCCACCACAGGAAACACAGCTAAGAAAGGTGACCTTGTTGGTGACCGTTTAGGGGTGAAGGGAAAGCAAAAGGTCTTTGCTTCTTTCATGTAAAAAGTCCACTCAAGCTGCTGGGTAGCAAGGGAGATACTGAAGCTAGGGTTTGTGGAGCAAAACCTGACCTTGGGAGGAGCAGTGGATGGGGAAGGACACCTTGACATCCTCAAAGGCTGGATACCTAAAAGGTTTCTGCTTGCTGCCTTGGCCAACGACCTTTACTGGCAAGGGCTGCATTAAGCTGGAGAGCACTAAGAGACACCAGGGTTTTCCTGGGACATTCTCAACCTTCCCCTGTTCATTTCACAGGGTCATGTCCAACACCAGGAGCTTGTCCAACGCTAACAAACACCAGAAAGCCTAATTGCCAGACTTGAGTACTGCATTGGTCATCCCTCATTAGCCATCCCAAGGCAGGACACGAGCACGGTGGGAATGACTCACCAAGACTGAGTTGTCTGCGTCAATATTTATGACTCTGCAGCCGGCAGAACAGGGTGAGATGTATTCAATAGAGTTAGAGCCGCAGATGGGGTTATAGGCTTTCTCAGGGCAGTTACACTGGAGGTTGCACTCCAAGGCATGGTGTCCAACTTCGGAGCTACAGCAGGAAGAAAATATTAATCCATGGTATCGAGCATCATTAATATGCATCTTATATAGGAAATATACTGCACATACATTGAGGTTAGCAAAGGAACACTTGATTGTCTAACAAAACCTTCCCCATATGCAAGTGATGACCCACAGAAATTCCACTTTAACCCCCCAAGCCTTTGCTCGACCTGGGCCACGCATCCTGACCACAAATGACCAAGGGAGTCACCCACTTACTTCAAAGGTTGGGCTTGGTAATCTTAAAGGTCTTTTCCAACCTAAACAATTCTATGATTCCATATTTGGCCCCAAATATGGAGCCTTGGGGTATTTGCAACACGACGCTGTGGGAGATGGTGAGCTGAGGGCTTGGATGAGCTTCCACTGAGACTATGGGATGCTGAACATGTGATTTTACAGAAGCTTGGATCAAGCCTTGAGGGAAGACAAGAAGGTCCTGCTCGTGTTTAACAGCAGAGGGAAGCAGCCACAGCTCTGAAGGTGTGATCCCAGGGCTGGCCCCTGCCCAAATTATTCACCTGTGAGTAACATGCCACACTTTCCAAGAATAAATTTTAATTTGTGCTGTTTGTGCCAAAAAATACGTTCACTTAAGGTTTCACAACGAGTCATGAAGTTAGAAGGAGTAAGGACGCAGCAGATTCAGTGTTTGTTCACCAAAGCAGTAATTTCTAGCCTTATTTTGTCACCATTAACTGTTTCCCATGAAGGAATAAACACATTTCTGGGTATTCTGCTTAACTCCCACCCTCACCCTGAGGAGTGCAGCTGAGGATGTGGTGTCCCCACAGCCCTGGGAATGACCCACCCACGCCCAGCCTAGCTGGAGATGTCGGTACCTCTCGCTGTAGGTAATGCCTGCGACATTCTGCGTGGGGCAGCCAAGGAAGAGGAGGGGAAAAGCCATGAGCAGGCAGAGGAACATGCCCAGGACGCATATGGCGCTGCATTGCCTCAAGGACATCTGGAACCGCTTCAGGATGGCACCACCCACAATGATTCCAACCATCGCCCCAGGGATGTTCACAGCACCTGGGGAAAGAAAGGTAAGTCCTGCACCTTGTTTTCCATCTTCCAAGCTGTATCAGTCCCTTCATTATAGCAAAGGCCCAGAGGATTTGTTGTTGGCTTCCTCTTTTTCAGCATGGGTGATCTGGAGGGGATCAACGGTTTTGCGGGGACACCTGGAATAATGCTAAAAAAGAACAGCGTTGCAGAAACAGCAGGACCCCACAACAAGCTGGCTGCCTTACGTATTCATGCATGGAAGATGTAGGGAGCAGTGAAAAGCTATGCTTCAGCCAGCAAATGTGATTTTTCAGTGTAGACAGGAGAAAATATCAAGTAAACACAGAGACGATATGTAATTTCTGTGTAATGCAATAATGTGCCCACTTCTGTGGCCATCTTTGTGAAACTGTGAAGGTTTCCATGACAGGCTTGGCATTTTGCAAAACACAGCTTTACAATGGGGTACCAAAGTGCAGATACAGAAGTGCAATCTGTTTAATTCAACAAAGGCTCAACAGGGAGGCTGCTTTGAGCCCATAAATACCCACACAAGGAAGGGATTTCCAACTACAGGAAGCTTTTTGATTTCACAGAAAAAGGCAAAGCAAGATTCAGTAGCTAGAAACAAAAGCTAGATAAATTTGTCCGAGAAATACGCTGCATGTCCTCAACAGAGCAGATAAATCAAGCCTGGGAACAAGTCAGCAGGGCATACCAGTGGAGGACACCACTGCTTCAGCATTTAACCTTTCTGCCTGTACTTAGCCTGGGTTGCTGGGCTCTGCCAGCTGCTCCACTTGCTTTCTTCTGATTTATTTATTGCAGAGTTCAGAAGACTCTTTCTCTGAGGATGCATGTTGTTTGTTCAAAACTATATTTTAAATACTTCTGTGTCTGGGTCTCTGAACTCTCCAGCTGATTATAAGAGTAGGACTTTATTCTTCATATTTTTATTACCATCAAAAGATCACACAGGGAGACCTCAGCCTCGGACAGGATATTCTGGATATTACAATGCCAGCAAAAGCAGTCTGATGTGATGAGCATATATCCTGCTTAACACTTGATCTTTTCCTTCAGGACTCTACTAACAGCAAGCAACGCTACAATGGATTAGTCTGACTACAACAAACGTTTTGAAGAGTTTAGACACGATCAGGACACCAGCCTGACTGGCCTCTTTCTGCAAAACATCTTCAAATGCATGCATACACTTCTGCAGCTTTTAATTTTATTTACTATCTACTTTTTAAAGGACCCTTAACCCAATGATCGATGTAAAGTAATCCCTGCTACAGAAACATGCACAGTTCCTATCTGATCTTTCTCTGCTTCCTTGATGCAATGAGTTGGTTTCCTCTTCTTGATTACAGTGAACAGCTTTAGAGAGCAAACATTTCTCTGGTCTTAAAAGATTTTTTTCTAGCAAGCTCAGGCTGCAATGTAAAGGAAGGAAAGTAGATAGTAGCTGAAAAAACATATGGGCAAGGACCTCACGCCACGTCCATCTGTAGGCAATGGAAGAAGACTGGTAGCTCCAGAGGTCCTTCATAGATTATTTTCTAAGAGGTGCTCAAAAGCTTGCAAGCCTTGACAGCAACACTTACCAATGATCATGTTGGCCAAGGATGCCGTGAGGGAGAACTGTCTCTCCAGGAACTTCCCCATGAACGTTGCTAAACCAGCAACCATGGCAGAGAGGTTGACTTGAGCCAACACCACCAGCAGGTAGACGGGATGACGCAGGTTCCTCAACAGGACCAGAGGAAAATCTGAAAGGAAAAGGGGAAGCCTGTTGCACAAAGAGGAGGTGTACGGCAAAATATTAATCCATGGAAAGTGGCAAAACCTTTAATTTCCCTACATTTTTTTGGTGCAGAATTAACGCTTTAACAGTGGTGAGCTCTTCTGACTGTTTCGTTTACAAAAGAGCAGGATGTGTGCTTTCAGGGATTATTATTTCACAGCTCGATTGCACGACCATTCGGATATTAAAAAGTCAGGATGAAGCATCAGGACATTGCAAAAAATAAACACCTGAGAATTGCAAAACAGGGTGAGAGAGGGAAGCCAAAGATCCCTCATCCCTTCTGCCTCAGGACCAGCTGTGGGATGAGTGAATCAATGGCAGAAGTTTGTTGTTGCAAAAGATGAAGCAAACAGTGCAAAGCATGTCCAGCCTCAGAGTGAATGTCAGAAGAGAGCAACTCCTCTCTGGACATGTCCTGCCCCTGCAGAGCTCACCTTTGTAACTGTTAATCCTTTGGATTTGCTGTTAAGGTTGGTCACACTTTCTGCTGATGCCCATGAAGCTGAGACTGGGAACTTCCCTAAACACACATGCACACACAGGCAGCGTATAAAGGGTCTGTGCCAGTGCAATGGGAAACTGTTGGAGGCATCAACATTAGCAGAATAGCATAGCATAGCATAGCATAGAACAGAACAGAGCAGAACAGAACAGAACAGAATAGGACAGAACAGAATAGAATAGAATAGAACATTTCAGTTGGAAGGGATCTACAACCACCATCTAGTCCAACTGCCTGACCAGTTCAGGGCTGACCAACAGTTAAAGCGTGTTGTTTAGGGCAATGTCCAAATGTCTCTTAAACTCTGACAGGCGTGGGGCATCACCCACCTCTCCAGGAAGCCCGTTCCAGTGTTTGGCCACCCCCTTGGTAAAGAAATGCTTCCTAAGTAAACTCTAAATGAACTATCTTGACCCAAGAAAATTGGTATCTCACATCAACACTTGGGTGATGTGCTCAAGCAATCCTGAACTTCTGCTAATGCAGATCACCTTCTGCAGAAGTACCTCCTGCTAAGCTCTTCTTCAGCTGCCAGGGTCTTATGATGCTTCAGGAGAAACGCAAGCGGCTCTGCAATAGTTTTTCAGCCTCAGCTGAATCTCTGTAAATACTGTCTGTATCTCCTGCCTTCGATGGGTGGACTGTAGCAGCGTGGCTGAGAGCAACAAGGAAAGCTGCACATCTTTCCCCAACCACCTGCAGGCTGCAGCATGATTACAGGGGTTGTTACAAACACACTTGCCCCAAGGAAACACAGCCTCAGTTCCTTTCCCTGAAGCTTTCTGGTAGGATTTCTGCTGAAACAAATACAAAAGTAGCTGGGAAGTCATTAAGATTTAATTTATTTGTTTGCTGCGGTTGCAATTTCAATGTTCTTTTTGTTTCAATCATAAAAACTAAATTCTTAATTATGGGCGAGAAACGGTCCAGCAAATTCCCCTGAGGCTGAACCCTTACTGCTTGAGGAAAAGATTTGTTCAGCCTGCTCAGCAAAGACAGCTGTCCCATGCCATGGGAATCAGGATGCCCGATGCTGACACCCACCAGCTGGGAGGCTGCAGTTCTCCAGCCTGGAGTGATTCCTCCTTTGTGCACATCCCAAACCCACTTTCTGCTCATGCCCTTGCTTCCCCTGAACCATTGCCTTCCCCTGTGCTCTTTGTCCAGCGTTGCAGCATGCAAGCAAAGGGCGTGCATAAGGGCAACTTCCAGACAAACAGATGATGAGTTTCCCAGATGAGGGCTCTGAAAGCCAATATGCTGAAGCAGAGATAAGGAATTAACAGGGAGGATTAATGCAAGGGCCTGTCATAAATGAATGGTGTTAATTCTTAGAAGCTCACAAACAATTGAGACAATCTTTGTATCTGCTCCAGCACAGAGGCATTCGGAAGATTGCAGTTGGGAGAACTATCTGGTGCTTGTCTGGGAGTTGCCCCAAGCTGTGTATTTGCTTTAGATGTCCTAAAAAGTCATGTGAAGAGCAAAGGTCCCTCTGTGGATGCGAGGGGGTCCCCCACATGCAAAGGCAAAGCTCTCACCCATGGGAGTGTTGCCTCTCCAGCTCAGCTCTCTGCTCTCAGGGTTAGGCAAGCAGCTGAAGACATTGGGGAGCAGCAGACGCAGGGCACTAGAGAGGGTCCAAGCATGCAAGACACATTCAAGGACCCTGAAATACTGACACACTGGAGAGCCTGGAGGCTTAGCAGTCAACTGGAGAGGGAATGAGCTGCGATGATATCCCTGCCCATGGCAGGGGGGCTGGAAGTAGATGATCTTTAAGGTCCCTTCCAACCCAAACCATTCAATGAAATTTGTGGGCTCGATCAAGGTGAACCCCAAAGAGAGGAGGTGGTTTTGCTCTTAAGTATCAATAAAGGTCTTGCTTTTTAAAGCATATTCCTAGTTTACATACTGGAATATCTCAGACATATTGCAAATATGAAACCTCAACTTGCTTGCTAAAAGATCTCCCAAGACTTAATCCAGCCTTTTGTGGAGGTAGCAGGAATCTTCCACCAAAAAGATTCATTTTCCCTAGAGTTCTTTGGTCTTTTCAGTCACACTACACCCCCTCTGACACCCCAGATGAGAGCTATAAATCTACAACAACAAGCAGGTCTCCCACTTCATAGTGGGAGGCAGCGAGGTTGCCGTCCTCTGCAGTCACCATCTCACTACTGATTCAATCTTCCTTACAGCTCCAGAAAGGAAGCTGGGCAGATACTAAAAACAAGTGGAAACTTCAAAATAATAATAAAAAACATCCTTGAAACCATCTTTAAGTACCATAGAGAAACAAACAAGTCACAACCCCGGTGGTTTCATTTCTTCGAAGATCACCTTTAATGGATTAATTCCCAGTACGTGCAAGAGAAGCTGCACACCCGCCCAGGTGTTTTCAGCAGAAGCCTAGAAATCACTCAGGCTAGCTAAATCCTACTTTCTTGATTACTGTGAGCGGGTCTGACACCTGCAAAAGGAGCACTTCATGAGTACGAGAAGCAGGGTGCAACCCAATGTCACGCAGAGCATCTGTGCAAGAGCCAAGATCATTCCCCACAGTACCGTCAACTTTCCTACTTTTGAATAACTCCAGTGCCTGGAGCCTGCTCCCTTCTTGGGTAATTGACCTCATTGTTTGGAAATGTCCCCAGTGCTTTGCCTGAGTATTTATCCTGTACACAGCTCCATCCTGTTATTGCTGATTGTGCATAGAAAAGCTCTTCCTGTCCTTGAGGCAGGGTTTCCAGGGCTCTGCAAACTGTTCTCTGCTCATTGCACCTTGTCTCAGAAATATTTAAAGCTTCCAGCGGCTTCCAGAGAAACGGAGAATGTGAAGCACCTCATGGCATGGGGTCTAAATCATCCTTATTTTGTTCTCAATAAACTGCAAAAATTCCAGCAAGCCTTATTTTGCACTCAGTTATCTCCATGTACACTGAAGCAACAGAACAAATGACAAAATGTATTTCCTTCTCCGTAAACATGCTTCATTTTGCATCATTTAGGCTGAAATAAGTGACTAAACAGCATTTCTGAACATCTTCCTTCTCCAGGTCAGCTTAGTAATTTAAGGCTTGCCTCTGCCAAACCCTTAAGAAAATGATGAACTCTTACAGGCACTCTTCAGCCTTGCTTTGCTCAAGGAGCAGCCTCAAGGTCATTGCTGAATCATAACCTAACCAGGCAGTGTCCTTCTCATCTGGAGTTTTCCCCCAGGCTTGGGCCAGGTTTGGAGCAGGACGCTGCATTTTCCCCAGCTGTCGGTGCCAAGGGAAAACCATCCCTGTTCTCTCCAGCTGATAGATAAAGGGACACTTCCCAACAGGAGACATTGCCTTCCTCTGGGGCAAAGCATTCCTGGTCCCACGTTGAGTTTGCAGCCATCCCGCATGGGTGGTCCATGTGAAAGTAGAAGGCCAGTTTGCAAAACACTTTAAAACTAGTGATGAGCTGGTTGGCCAAGTGTTGACTCAATTGACTCCAATCCCAAGTGCTTTGTTAGGGCAGACCCAACGTTGATGGTGCAAAGGACCTTCTAACTGAAAGTGGATGAAGATCTGCGGATGAGCCAAATAACAAAGCACAGCCCTCATCTCCAGGGCCATTTTCAACACCTCAGCTAGAGGGAGGACTCTGTCTTATGAGGGATGCAGTAGGAACAGGACTGAAACATCACATGAAAAAATCTGAGATCTTGTGTGGTCCCTGTTTGATCCAGTCTCTGATGGTATCCTAATGCTTTCCTTCATTCCACCCTGAAGAGGGGACCTGTAGGCATCAGCAACCTTCATCCCACCCCAAAGAGGGGACCCATAGCCATCAGTGACTTTCATCTCACCCCAACAGGGGACCCAATAATCATCAATGACCTTTGTTCCACCCTGAACAGAGGACCCATACCCATCAATGCTGGGCAGCTCTGGGTCTGCCTGTCCCAGGGACAGCACCAAAGCACCAGGCAGCTCTGGGAAGGGAACCATCTGTAAAAGCTCCCCTCAAGATGCAGATGGGCCAGCTATCAGAAGAGGTCAAATCCACTTCTTGCCAATAGTCATCTCCAGCATAAGGCTTAGCCCCTTGCCCCTAAAACTATATTTTTACAAGCAGTGAAAGGGTGTGAGCACAAGACTGAGTTAATATACAGGTTGCTATTTCTCTTGTAAGATACTATAGGAATCTGCTTTGCGTCATTTCTGCTGGTGGATTGGCACTGCCCATCTGCTAAGTGCCCATCTCCTACCTTTCTGCAGAGTGGTCTCCTGCTCCCCATGCTGCAGGCCCAAATGCAATCACAAAAAACAAGGAGGTACACCTCAAAGATTTCACAGCACAGCCCTATCAGTTCCAGCATACTGAGACCACAGAGTGGGATCCCTCTCCTTCAGAAGCTGGATCATCCTTTTTTACTGGGATGTGGTGTAAAGAAGGCTCACTATGAACATGACACAGGGACCAGATTTCCCTATACCATTTTTCTATCATGTGTATTTCATTCTGTCTCTCTTTTTAAACAACAGAAGGTATAAAATTGCAAGGTGATTCAGGCTGGAAAATCTCCAAAAGCTGTTTTCATAAACTATCACGTAGAAAAGAATAGTAAAAATAGAGTGGAAAGACTGCTTGGTGATGGAAAGAAGAAACAAAATAATCAGGAAAGTCACAAAATGGGAGGTAAAATTCTCTTTCTGGTGACTCGTAGGTGAGCCAGCACTAAAATCTCCAGACTTCACCCAAACTGTCCCCATCTAACCATCACACAGTAGCTATCCTCCAGTTTCTGGCTCTAAAAAGAGTTTTGTATTAGACATCCCAGTGATTTCAGCAAGATTGCTCTCCTGACGAAAAATACAGACAGTTGATATTTTTCAGGATTGGACTTTAGGGGATAAACTGTCCGAAATAATGAATTTATTAGCACAGCTCCCACAGCCCTGACAACAAGCCCCGCGCCCAGCCTGCGGCTCGGGCAGAGGGAAGGTATTTCCTTCCGTCTTCACCCTGGAGCAGGGAGCTCAGTTTTGTTAATTTCTTAGAGGCAAAGAGCAGAGTGTCGGTGTGAAAATCCCATCCGAGTGCTATAAATCCGCGCCCACGCAATTACTTCCATCACACGGGTTTTCGAAACGACAGTGCAACGAGGTCAGTGGGGGAATAACCCCCTGACTTGCTCCTCTAATTCCGCATTAGGCCAGCCAGCAAACGGTGCAAACAGCAAAATAAAAACCTGCCCACGCTTGTCCGGCTGTGCCTGCCCTGCCCTGCCCTGCCCTTAATAAAACAGAGAATTTCCAATAAATTAAAGGGGTAATATTCAGGAAATATGGAGGAAGATGACATGGATTGACTTCAGAAGGTCGCTTTTCTTAAGCATTTGCCAAAATGTGGAGTGTTTCCTTCAAAAAAAACAACAACCCTTAGCAGAGGCCTCCACAGACTAAAGCCCAGCTGATTCCCTTCAGCACAAAGAGCCTACTCATTGCTAAGCTAATTGCACTGGATTAGAATCACCCTGAACAAACATGCATTTGATTTTAATTGCTCAGACTCTGGCTCCAGGCAGCACTGGCCATCCTTGGTGGGACAGGGAGGGCAGCCTGGCTCGGATATTGTCACCAGCCTTGAAAGAGGGGGTCTGAGGAGGATTTTGGGGATGAAGAGCTGCCAGTGCTACTGTAGGGGTCTGATTCCTGCTGTGACCTGAGAGCTGAGCAAGAGCAGCTGGATGCACCTAAGCTGCAAACCCTAACTGGGGGGGTGGGGGGAAGGTTCCCCTTCCCATGGCTCTGCTCCAGGCTCACAGCTTGCATCCCTCTTTCCTGCCTGACTTTGGGTTCTGGTGAGGTTTTGGCTCCTGTTTCCCACTGCCCCGATGAACCATAAAGCCACACAAAATCAAGAGGTACCAACCCCAGCTGCTTTGATCAGCATGGAGTGGCGTAGTCTGGACATGATGGCAAAGCATCTGCTGTAAGCAGACGAGGAAGAGATGTGCAGATCTAATTAAACCAAACGACATGCCTGAATTGCGTCTTGAGGGCTGATCTAGGAGGCAGGCTGAGCACAGGGAGGAACATCCCTTTTTCTTACCAGCATTGCAACCTATTGCATTGCCCGTTGCCAGGACCTATGTTTGCGCAAGCGGAGAAACCTTGTCCAAGTGGGAGGTGGGGGATGCACACACTTACGTTTGATGAACTGGGTCAGAGAGAGGTTTTGCATGTGTTCAGAACTTGACCTGAGCTGGCTGAGTACATCCTCGTTCTTCTTGCTGTCGCTCTCCTTCCCACTCACCACCTGGGGACAGACGAGAGGCTGTCACTGCAACAACCATGCCAAAATTTCCACTGAACTCGCTTTTTCTCTTCCAACTCATGACGGACAGCAGCCCATGCTTCTTGCAGATGGAGTTTGCAATGTTTCTGGGCTTGGCCAGCACTGTCCATGTCCAGTGTGGGACCTGTAGCCACCGCAACCTCCCACCTGCAGCCGCTGCTGCATGCCCACACCATTGGGTTTCCAATGGGGCTGAGAGCATCCACGCCTGTGTTTGTGTTATGGGGTAAAAGCCAGCTTCCCTGCCTTTCCCAGAAGTAATGAATCACACTTCAAAAATATCAAATGGGGCTGTTACCCGGGTACAGCACATTGTGTGCTCAGCTCACACGAAGGTGGAAATTCAGGAGGTGTAAGCCTTTGCATTAGGAAAGACGGATACCATCAGGGAGGTGCTTTTCTACCCCAGAGGGTCTGTTTTACCTCTGGGTGGGGGGAAGTGGGAAGGAGCAATGCACCTAGACCTCCACCCAAAGCAGGTTTGCACACTGGTTTTGGATGGAGGATAAGCATTTCCCCTGTGTCTCCATGTGTAACAAGCTGCTGCACAGGTGCGTTTGCCCCTGCTACCAGCAAGAACAGCAGGCAGCAATTGTAGGAGAAAAACATCCAGGCGAGGAGGGGGTCTGGGAGGGAAGCAAAATATTTTCCATCTCCTAAACCAAGGCTGACCCAGAGCAGGAAAGTACCGGGGGACATGGGGAGCAGCCACATACACCTCACCTCACCCAGCCCATTTCTTCTCCTGCTCCTGGAAACCCCAGCTGAATTCTAGCAACTCCTACTCTCTTTAAAGCTTTTAATTTCTTTTAGCCTCATCTTTCCCACTGAACAGCAGCAGTACAGAAAGGACACCCTCTCCCACCCTGGTCCATGGAAGGGGACAGATCCTGCAGCTCCTTCCTCTTCTTCCTTCCCTATTCAGGGGAACAACACTTTGCAGCTGGAGAACAGATGGGTCCAGGCGCCTCTGCTTAATTTAGCCTCAGCTAGTGATTACAGCTCTTCAGGACACTAGCCCAGGTGCTCAGTGTCACGCTGCTGCTGCTCAAAAGCAAATAGCTGCTGGCAGAAGAGGAGAGGTGGAAGATGGAGGGCTTGGATCATCTAAGGTCCACTGCAGCCTCATTAGATGACCGCATGTCCAAGGCAAGGGTCCGACATGCAAGGGCACTGTTCCCCGCTCAGGATGCTAAGGGAGGGGAGAATTGCTTGGATGCACATTGGATCCCCTGCTCTGCAGGTTTTTTGGGGAATCACTGAGATGGAGGGCATTAATCAGATTACATGTGGTACTATACGTGTGTATTAGCGGAAAGGGTTCAGCAGGAGTGTGGTTTTCATGGAAAACCACAGCGTATTTTTAGCCAGGCCAGAGCCAGCAGCCCCTTCTCTGACATCCTACATCAGCTCAGCAATGCCACTGTTGCAACTCTCACCACACATTTAATGAGTCAGACAAACAAGTTCGTTCAACAGAAATTAGATGTGCTTGATTCACAGAAAGAACTGGACAGCTCTTTGCCTGACACGATCTCTTCTCCTATGAAACCAAGACTGATTATTACACATCAGAAAGGTCAAAATGTCCCGTGCTGAGAATGCCACATTCCCTTTTTGAAGGTTCTCTACAAGGCAAAAGCAACAAAACTCCTTTCATGGTTTTTCTTGCCAGAGCTCAGCGTTCAATAGTTTTTTCAAATGCAAAGATAAGACCCAGCTTCTTTTCACTTCTCAGTTAGGTTACAGGGTCTCTTCTCTCTGCTCTAAAAATGCAGTGTTTTCCAAAAATACATCCAAGCTGTTACTGACTGTGGCTTTCCCAACTTCCAGCTGTTTGTACTTCAGAGAGTTAATAGTCTGCTGAGCACTGTTTGCATACCTGGGGGGGGAGTGGGGGGGGAAACCCCAAATCCCACGGTCTGGGATGACTCTGCATGATCGTGACCCTTGCAAGCAGGATGTTTCTGTGCTGGATTATGGGGCAGCTGCTGTTTGCACAGGGAGCAAAGAGGAGGAAAACTCCTCTCCCCACGCTGGCTTGGCCCCCTGGTATATTTTTTGCTGCCTGAAAGGATCAGGAAATGCATTCCTCTGGGATGAAGCAGGCACACGCCAGGAAAGCAAGCTGTGGAGGGACCAGCACAAATCCTGCCTGCTTGCTGCAGGCAGGGAGGCGAATGATGCTGGTTCTACTGTCAGAGATGCTCAAACCCTGCCAACGATGCCACGCTCCTGCCACGGGGGATTTTAGCATTACTCAGAGCAGACGTTTTGGCAAGCCAGAGTTGGTAGGTGCAATAACATGGGCTGGTTGCTCAGCACTACCCCGGCCGTCTGCCACAGCACCGTGCCAAGGAAAAACAAACAATTGTGGGAAACATCTTGCAAAATTCCCCCAAACTTGGATTTTTCAGGATGGTTCCTTAAAGGGCTCAGTTTCCTGGTGCACGTCCACCGGTGAACGGGCTCTCATTGCATCTCATGATTTTGCAATGGGATTTTATCTATCGCTGTCGCTGCCAGCCTCATGGCGGGGTGGAGGAGGCAGGCAGGCTTTTGAGGAAGGAGGATGATGCTCCCTCATGCTTTGCATTAGAAAGAGCATCCCTAACCTGACCTCAGCCTGGGGAAAGCCCCCGTTTCCCTGCACAGACGTGAATAAACCGGGTATGACTGAGCAGGGCTGAGACCTGAACATGCTTTGCAGGACAGGCAAATGAAAGCAGCTTGCCTGAGAGCCGGGCTCCTGCTTTCACCCATCTGTTATTGCACCTGCAAGAAGGTGCTGGCAGTCTGGTTTTATTCAAATACACCACTGGAAAAAGGGATAAATAACCTGCTCTATGACAGAGAGGTTTTCCTTGCTTAATTTGGGGCTTCTACAGAGTTTCCCTCCGGCTGTGCAGAACTTGGCGCTCCCGGCTCAGTGAAAAATAAGGTCAGAGAAGCTATTTTCATATTAAACAAAGCAAACGTAAAACCTCATGGCTTGAAAAAGAATTCTTTTCCTCCTGCGCAGTCATGCTCCCTACAAGCACTTCATTATGTCTCTTGCAGTGAGTGTGGGTCCCACCAGGGACCTTAGTTCCTAGAGCATTAAAACAACCAGCCAACAGGCACCTTGCTCACGCGAAATGGGATGATTATTTGTAGCCACCATTTGTGCCTGTCTTTAAAGCTCCCTGGGGAAAATCCGAACGTGGAGACCACCTCATTCCTGTAACATGCCAGTGACACCACCACGCCCTGCCACTTGGCCCTCTGTTGCTCACCAGTCTAGGTTTCTAGACTGCCTTGGCTGGTGCTTGAGGAGCTTTAATGAGGCAGCCTCCAAACACTGCAGCCCCAGGAGCAAAGCTTTCTGAAGACTTAGATTTCTCTGTCCCCGCTCTTTAAACTTTCCCTGCTAACTGATAACTCGAATTGGAGCCAGCATTTTAGAGTTCCCCATCGGTTATTTTCATTTCAGCTGTTCACTTGCACTGGAAGCACACTGGGTCACTGCTAAATAAACATGGGACGATTTGTATAAATGCAGGCAATCTGTCCCCAGGCAGGAACTGGAGAAGTTATTTTTCACTTCCCCAGCACTGTTTCACAATGTCTCTGCTTGCACAGAAGGGTCAAGTTGCTGTCCCAGCTCTGTCCCACCACGCTGGACCTGAGATGTCTGTTGGGACGCCTGGGGACATCCCCCGACAGAGCTGTCAGCTCTTTGCACCCTACAAACACCCTGCACGGGTTGGGAAGTCCCCAGCAACCCTGGCAAAGGGCAGGAGGCTCCTTGTAGGCTCAGGCATGCTGCTGCAATCCCGTGATGTATCTGAGAGCAGCACCAGCATCCATGGGGCAACCTCAGGGCAGGGCAGGAGGGATCCTGGCTGCATTTGACCTGCAGGAGCTTCTCCTCATCACAAGCGTTCTGCTTCAGAACCGGAGGGACAGGCGTTGCCGGGACCTTGCCAAGCAATGATGCCACCTCCAGCGGGAATGGTGACATCCAAACATTTGAGATGGACATCTGTAGCAACACACGTCCATCACAAACACATCTCTTTCAAGGTTCTCTGTGCTCACAGACCACTCCTGCCACTGCACACCAGGTGCTTTTTGGGATAAAATAAGTTGATCCAGCGTGCCCGCTGAGGTCCTAAACTTGCCAGCTCCCCACTCCACAGCTTGAGGTACTGCCCAGACAGATGTGTTTTGCCCTGGGCAAGGGGAGGTGACCTCTTAACCCTCTCCTCTGCCAGAATGGAGCTGCACGTCCAGCTTGGCATTCCCCTCTTTCCCCAAGCGTCTGCTCCAACTATCTGGCAGGGCAACTGAAAGTAAAATCTGGAGATACTGTACAGATGACAGGGGACACGACCCCCACCATCCCAGCAGAAAATCCCATCAGAGGCACTTTTCTAGGCCACCATGAGCCGTCGCATTTCTGCATGCCCTGAGCACTCTCACAGCTCACATCCCTCCAGCCCCACCATGAAACACCCCCAGAAATCTACCTCCTCTGTTCTGCAAAGGATTTAACCTTGCAGGCTCTCCCAGCCTCTCCGTCCCATCCCCTGAGGCACAACTTTGCCCCTTCTACCTCCCCCATTAGCAATGCCAAGGACGGAGCGTGGCTCCTTTCCACTCCATTTCTGCACTTCTCCCAGCTGAGGTGCCACGTGTGAAGCTTTGAGATGAAGGACCCAACATGACAGAGGCGTCATCCTGCTCATCTCTTCTGGTTGGCACCCACATGATCCCCAGATGATTAGGTACCTTGAGTTAGGGACTGATGGATCAGCAGCAGCCTGTTCTCCCTCCTCATCAACACCGGTGATTTAATAAATAAAGGCAATGCAGTAGGTCTAATCTCTCCAGACCTGGGCAAAGCAGAACGTGCAGCACCATATGGGAAACCATTAGTTAAGCTGGAGAACGCGAACATTAGGAGGGTGAACACAACATGGCTAAACAGGAAGAAGAGAATGGAGCATCCCAGAGGGATGTACTGAGCTTCTGTGAGGTGCTGGTGGCTTCCTTGGTGCTTTGGTGCAGAAGCCCCGGCTAATATTTTCAGAAACCCCCTTGGTATAGCGAGAAGTCATGTACTACTTAATCTGCAGAGGAGAAGGAAGGTGGGAATTGTCCATGCAGAGGGGGCTGGGACACCATATAGGAAAAACTAGGCAACTAAAGGGCTGAAATAACAGAAACCGAGTCAAACAGTGCAAAGGGCACAGCCACGCACTCAGGGTTTAAAACTAATTTCCACTGCACAGCTGGAAATGCTGGAAATGAGAGGAGGAGGAGGAGAATGAGAAATAGCTCCAGGTCTATCTCTGCGTAAGCATCTGGTGCAGCCATGGAAGGAGTCAGTATGATGTGAGGAAGAACCGAGGACAGCGTTTCCAGGAGAGCTGGGGGAGTGCAGACTCTGCTGTACCGCCGCTGAGGGCCAGATCCAGACTGATGCAGCACCAGGAAAACCAGCTTGTGGCTGGGATGGGTGACAAGCAGGGCTGCTGGGTTGGAGAAGCTCTTTAGCAGCAGAAGACTAGTGAGCCTCCCTCGCCTGGCAAAAGGAAGGCTTTCTATAACCACGCCAATATAGCAATGATTAGGAAAAATTATTTAATCGGGATTAGGGACAGAATAACCAACTAAAGAGTAAAATATAGGCTGGAGATTAGACAAAGCTTTGCAACGTGCAGGGAAATAAGTTTTTGAAACCTCCTACCAGTGAGGCTTAGGAGGAAAGCACTGATGGGATGGACCAATATCCAGCATGACTGTGAACCGGAGTTGCGAGGGCTTGGACACGACTGGGACATGTAGACTTGCTTCCCATAAAATCCAGCTGAGTTTTCACACAAAGGCATCTGTTTGCAGATGACATGTGCTGACATTACAGGGGAGGCTTTGTCAGGGCGAGGAGGAAGCGTCACTCATCCCCTTTGTGCAGCATCCAGGAGACGTTTGGTCTACGTGACTTTGGAGTGTCACAGAACAAAACCTGAACTGGGAGAGAGTTGGGTGTACAAGACAGATCTTGCACACGAGAAATGCTGGGGGAGGGCAACGCTCCTGCTTTTGTTTAAGGTCCTCCCGAGAGCACCTTTCCCCTTTTCAAACCCTTTTCACATCACCCGCGGAGGTGCCGGGACTGGGGACGTGCTTTATCAGCTGCGATGCAACAGCCGCTGAGCCTGCAGGATGGACAGACACCGTGCCCAAGCGAAAGCACAGGGAAAGCAGTCAGAGTGCAACTGCCTGCCTAGGGATGCAGCAACATCTCCAGTGACAGATGGTAAAGCATGAGCTAAACTTTGGCTACTTGGCAAGTGGAAAATGCTCAGACGCTGTAGTTCCCCACAATCCAGGACACAACCCCAAGAAACGGTTCAGGCACGTGAAGGCAGGATTAAACTGAAATTATTGGGAAAAAACTGATCTTGGAAACTGGAAACAGTTTGTCCAGTAACAGCCTCATCCTCTCATCCCCTGCCTGAGATCATGACAACTTTATAGCTTTGCCGGGTTCGTCTCTCACATAGGATTATTCAGGATACTTGGGTGCTAGAAACTTACTGACAAGTATCAAAGCAGAGAAATAAAAATGTTCCAGGTCTGGAGTGACTGATTTACGAAAAAAGATCAAAAGAGCAAACTCTCATTATCCTTAATGTTAACATTAAGTGCACAAGTCATTCCAGGAACTTCAAAGAAAGAAGCTATCAAATAAAAGTGAAGTTGAAATGTTGCTGCAGCATAAATAATCTAGATCTGTCTCAGATGATGGGAGGAGGCAAATAAATCTCCGAAGAGGCAGAGACCTGTGCTGTTATTCAGCATTTGCTGACTGGTGCCCAGTGAGGAGGATGATCCTTGGTCTGGAGAAGCCACCAAGGGCTCAGATGAGTTGTATGGAGTGAGGCAGGAGAAAGAAAGGCACGTGAAGGTAGGATGAGAATCAGAGAAGAGAAATAGTGCTTTTGGCAGTGAGAAGTACTGAGACATGGACCAGCCTTTGCTACTGGGATCTTGTTTGGAGGACTCTCCAGCAGGGGAAACACACCCACAGCTTGGTGTGGACACATAATTCCCAGGCAGGCTCATCATCTACTGAGACATCTGTGGTCCCAGGGGTCAGCAGACATAAAGTGGCACAAGGACAGCTTGGCCTGGGGCACCTGAAATTCCTTTTTGGCCTCCAGAAATGAAGGCCACAGCTGGTGGTGCAAAAACATCTTAGCTTCTTCTGTGGACAGAGCAGATCTGTGCTTTTCCCGTGTGTTGTTACAGCTGCCATGCCTGGAGGTATTTGCTGTGGGTATGGTACTGTGCTGGGGCTTTACAAACATGGTGGGAAAGCCCCCAGTTAATGCTTCAAGTACTTGCAGCTTGTGGTTGCTGTACTGATAGCTTTTTTTCCTGCTTTGGACAGGCAGAAACCCTGAAACCAAAAGCAGCCAAGGAAATGCCGACCACCTTTGAAGCTGCAGCTGTATTTAGACAGGGTTGACCCAAAGGTTATCACAATGTCCATTCCTGCTGGTCTGTAAAACCCTGTGCTGACCCCATCCCTCCCTTCCCTTCTTGCAGCGTGTCGGGGACGCAGAGCTGCTGCAAGGATCCCACCTTCCTTCGCTGCAATGCCCCATCTCCCCCTCTCCATCCCAAACCAGAGCCAAGCACAAGAAGAAACAACAGCTTTGCTCCGTGTAGTGAGAGGATACTGGAAGCAACCCTAAAGCCACAGCAGAAGCCACCAAGGCGCTGGGGACCTATGGGGAAAGGGTGGTTGATCCTCCGGGGGCAGAGGCGGGTAAAATTGAAGTCAACACTTTCCCAGAGCTGAGCTTTGTGCGCGACACACATTACCCTCCTGCGCTGCATGTCTTATCAGCTCTACCCATCCCTTCTGCAACGTTTTGAGATTTATCCCCGACTGATGCTCTTTTGGTGGGGAACCATGGCTCTAACACGCTCTAATTCGGTGGCCTTAGAGATGCTGCTGCCTCCAACTCACTGCAGAGGGTTGCCTTTTGTGATGGAAAAGCGGTCGTGCTTCTACCCTTAGCCAAACCCCGATTTACCACAAAAGCAAGCAAGAGAAAGTGATTTACGTTTTCCTTTCTGCTATACCTACAGAAAATCACCCGTGATAATGCAGATTTCCTACAAAGCTTTGAGCGCTCCCACAGCAGACAGATGTTTGTCCCAGAACAGCATCTGGCAAAGTTTCTACAGAGGTATTTTTTTGTTTTTCAAGCAGAACCCCTTGCTGCTGCTGGCATGGGATGGGCATGAGCTGGCTTGGCTGGCCCTGACATCTCCTGTCCTGCAAGGAGGGCAGAATGTTGCCATCACTTAGGTTATTTTCTTATTATTATTTTTTACTGTAAGCAGTTTCCAAAAGCTTTCTGGGGGAAATGGTAAAATGGGGAGAAATTCAGTAAGACCCGGGCTACAAAGGGAGAAGTGGGTACTAAAATATGTGGGACCGTTCTCTACAGATGTCAGCCAGCAGAGTAGAGTGAAATCTTCCTGCAGCTTTTTTAAAATCAATATCCAACCAATCCTTCCTTAAACTCTTCAGAATTGCTCAGACTGATCAGAGTGCAGCACTTGCAAAAAAGCGCAGTTGTTTTAGTTCGAAGTACATTATTTTCTCTCAAGAGCCATTTATGAAATTAATATTCCCATCAGCACTAATAAAGAACCTTTCTCCTAAGACGTAGTGTGCCACCCTTGCACGCTGAGCAGGTTCTGCTAATATACATCATCCGTAATGACCTTAAAGCAAACCAAGCTTCACAAGCATAAGTCAGGCACGTTGCATTCAGTATTGCCCTCGTCCCGCAAAGCTCTGAGCAGTTTCCACCCCATTACCTCGCAGGACTGCAGCACCTCTGCAAACCTCACAGCATATGTAACTCAGGAGTAGATCGTTATACACCTAGAAGCGTAACTGGTATAACAGGTCACATTTTCCCAGGCAGGTGAAACCCAAATCTCGCTAAGAATCACTCATTCCTGTGGAAATTCAGGCAGCTGCAGGAGAAATGAAGAATTATTCTGCACCAGACAGTGCACAGACTTGTTTAGGCAAGAGAGTTTCAACACTCCCTCAAGGTAAAATATACGTGAAAGACAATTATACAGGCTAGAATACAGCCAAGGCATCCAGATGAGCACAATTTCACCTACTAAGCGCATTCCAGCAGCTCCAAGAACATTCAAAACCATAGCATGATGCCTCCTCTAAAAGAACAATTTGTTTTGTGTTATTGCTCACAACATGCCAGGACCCACAGCCAGCGAAACGCTTGGGAAGCTCGCAAGCTGTTTCGCATCTTGGCATGAGCACTGAAGCCCTCGGGAGGGCTCTGTAGAAGTGGAAAAAAAAAACCTGGTAGTAAACACAGAGCGGAATACTGTCCCACCAGTGGGCTCCAGCAACAGCCAGGGACAAGCATCCCCCGAGCAAACTGCAGGCAGCCAGATGTCGGCTTGGCTTGCAATAACAGGTTCAGGCTGCTAAAGGTTTTCCCATGCCAGTCAGCCCTGAGGACTTTACTGAGCCAGGGTGTTGAGGGGCTGGAAAGCATCGGAAATCCTTCTGGCCAGCAAAGAGGTCACGGTGAAAAGAGGTGGTGGGTGAAGCTGGATGCTGGAGCAGCAGCTAATCCCGAGCCCCGTGGGCTTTTGCAGTGGAAATGAGACAAACCACCCTCCAGCCTTACTATTTCTAACACCTCAGGGGACAACCTACTCCTAAGAAAAGGCTGCCGATGTGTTATTCATATTTCCTATGAACTGGGGCCAATTTCCTCATGGGGCACACGTGGCTCTTCCTGAAGGGAAACAAGGGCCATCGGCACAGCATCTCCCACCAGCTCCCAGAAAGAGACGCAGCAGAAAGAGCAGGACTGTTGCTTCCCTAGGGAAGGCTCCCAGGTGAGCCAGGAGGGTTGCTGTGAGAAGGACCTCAAGCCACACAGAGTTTTCCTGGTACTACATGTTCTTATGCAGATGAATCAACACGCAGATGCTACTTCAGTGCCCCGCCAAGGAAATTATCACATCCATTAAGTTGCTTGCACCACGCTGGGTCTCACGAAGCATCTGCTTAGCATACAAGAGCCTCTGACAAGGGAGATGAGAGCAAGCCACAGCTCACATCTGACTTCAGGATGCAGCTATAAACTGCACACCCACCTTGATAGTTGTGTGTCCCACAGACACAACAGCTAATGCTGCCAGCAAGGGAGGAACGTGGAGATAAATACATGAGGGATTGGTGTGCAAAGCCAAAAGGGCAATCTGCAGCACCACTCCTACCTCCTTCGGCATTTCCCGTGGGAAGAAGAAATAAGGCACCGCAGACAGGGCCACGAGACTGGCTGCGACCAGGAAACCGAGCCACCAGGCGCCGACCCACCGTGGGTCTTTATTCGTGAGCTGGACTTCATCTGCAACACAAATGGAGAAATGGGCATTAAATCAAAGGTGAACAGAGGGACCCCAGTGCACCAAAGGGATGGTGACGGGTGGCCCCACTTACCACAAGTGTCAGCCAGCTCCAAAGTGGTGGCTCCCAACCTGGGGACCACTGGTTTTGGGGTCTGAGCAGCATTTGCACCTGATGCATCCCATGGTGCTAAATCACATTTCATTCTTTGTTATCACCAGGGGTGCCTTAAAACCCACTCAGCCCTTTGGGTGGAGGCAACTGGGACAGAGGGATGTTCTAGAGCCAAAAAGGCAAAGGAAAGCATCCCCATCACAGCTTTTTCAGAGGAGGGACCCCCATGCTGTGAAAAGCCTGGAAATAATCACCCAAGGGGATTAATTCATGACAGCTGTCAATACAGAAGGGAAAAACCTTTCTTAAGATTAAAATCATAGAACTGTAGAACCATACAATGGTTTGGGTTGGAAGGGACCTTCAAGACCACCCAGTTCCAGCCCCCTGCCACGGGCAGGGACACCTCCCACCAGCCC
>JAVJGI010000014.1:383915-458988 GCA_035590275.1 Ibycter americanus | reverse complement strand
TCGGAGAGGACCTGGGATTGCACGGAGTCCGGCAGGACACTTATAGCACTGCGTTGCTGTAAGACACAGAAGGACACAGACCTGTTGGAGCGGGCCCAGAGGAGGCCACGGAGATGCTCAGAGGGCTGGAGCCCCTCTGCTATGGAGACAGGCTGAGAGAGCTGGGGTTGTGCAGCCTGGGGAAGAGAAGGCTCCAGGGAGACCTTAGAGCAGCTCCCAGTACCCGGAGGGGCCGACAAGAAAGCTTCGAGCCCAAACCATTCAGTGATTCTATGATTCTACGACTTTGAAGAAGCAAGATGTATATGACTGGCTCTGGCTTACATTAAAAATTAAATGAAAAGACAACAGAAAGAATGAGGAATCTGGTCTCCCAGCTTACCAGGTCACTACCAACTCTCCTACGTAAAGGAAACTATCATTTCCCACACACGCTTGCAGTGACACGCTAGGAAAAGCTCATGTGAAATCATGTATGTACGTACTGCATGTGTACAAAGAAAATCCCCAAAGCTGTGACTGCATAGGAACAGAAAAAGCATTTTCCATCTTGCTCTCCATCTGTTCACTCAGCCGTTTTTGACCTGCTCCCACATCATATCACCTCTGGCTCCCCCAGACCTGTGTGTCTCAGGCTCCCACTTGGCAGTAGTCTATTCCCATAGCAAAGCACTCCATGGCTGTCATCTGTCTGTTTAAACAAGAGCATCTTGAAAGCTGATGTTCACAAGCCAAACAACATGCTCCATCGAGCATAGCATCTGCCATCCAGCCAGACCAATACCTGACTTATTTTTAGTTTCCTGCTTCCTTGTGACATGTGAGAAAAGAGCACAAAACTTCCAAAATGTCCTTTCTGTAGAAAAGAAGATGGATATATGAACTTGATTTTGATGCAAGCTCAGCACTTGCTTTTCCCGACATCACTGTGGTCAATACTGGTTATTATCTCCACTTAGCAGATGTCTTATCAAAATGTTTACACCTTTTTTTTCTTTTGAGTGTCGCTACACGCCACCAATAGTACCTTGCAGCAGACCACCCGTTGCACAAGTGGTGTGTTCATCATTACATGGGATTTTTTAGAAAAATGCCATTACCACTATACAAAGAGAAAAGGATTCCCCACCACCTCCACGGCCAAAGATGATCCTCCTCTGCAAAAAACTGAGCGTGCAAATAACGAGCTGAGGACCCCTCCTGGCACCAACACAACCACGGGTAGGAGGCAAGAGGCCATACATATCTGCAGGCAAGCTCAACATCAACGTGCTAATCCCAAACAGGCAGCAGTGGCCCCACCACAAGATCTCAGCTGTTACTGCATCCAGCCTCACGCCACTTCCCAGCTTTGATAAGGGGCGAAAAAGGGACCTTCACCCAGGGTTCCCCATGGCTCAGCAGTTTGGGTGCTCCAGGACAGGGGAAATGTGGCCTCATGCCTACGTTGGCAAGTCAAGCTGGTCCTGTGCCTTCCCTGGGCAGCCCTCTGACCATCAGATTGCTGTGCAGAAGTGACCACCACCACCTGCTGTTCCCACCACAACCAACTCTTGGGGCTTCTGCAAAGGGCTTAATGAAGTCCACTCGTCTGGCTGCCTGCGCTGGGCCTGGCAGAGCTCTTGGGTGGAGGTGTGGCGGAACCATCTCCCTGCATGGCCCCAGACGCCCAACAGCAAAACAAGGAGGAGCTGGGTGAGCTCATGTCAGGTTCAGGAGGCATCGCAGGGTGGGTGGCCTGAATCATTGCTTAGGACACACGTTTTTCGTGAATAAATTCAAGCAAGGGAGGGGTTTAAGCCAACTAGATGCCATTCCTTGCCTAAATGGGGACTAATACCCAAAGCTTTGCAGGCTGCTGTGTGCTGAGCTCCAAGCATCAATTCCCCCTTTCCTCCATCTCTGCTGCCACCATTACATAGAAGCATTTATCATGGGTATCATCAAAAAAATTATTTCGATGAAGACCGAGGTTCATAGCTGCTTTGAGATCTGGGATTTGTTTCCTTGAAGGTTTTTTGGGGGGGCTCTGGGAGTTTCACTGGCAGCAGTTAAACACTGCAGAAGCCTCAAGTTAAACTCGCACTGCAGCATCGCTCTCCCACCACTTGCTTTTGGACGGAGACAGCTGCACCTCCAATGGCACTTCTGCCGCATTTTCCAAATACATTTGGTAAACAGAAAACCTATCAATGCCTTCTGCAGAAAGTTAAACTCCTCTTTACCAGGCCAGTAATCCAAGAGGGGATTATAGAAAGCAGGAGGTATTTACCTTGATACTGAGAAATGGGTTCCTGCAGAGTGTTTTCCGGGACCGATCCGCGTAGCTGCTCTTTGTGGCGGTACTTGTCATCCTGTCAGGTCTGCTTTATCCGCCTGCCAAGATAAATCATTCAGCACAATGCTAAGTTGCTCTGCCTAAATTCGCCTTGCTCAGCACAGCAAAATCCTGTTGTGCTTGCAAACATCCCCACAGCAGGCACACGGTTGTCGTAAGGAATTATTAATTATTCCTGGTTTTCATTTTCTCTTAGCACTTTACTTCGGCAAAGCAACACAGCAGCATGCAAAACACTAATGTGCTAATTACCAAGGCACCTGAGAGGTTAAAAATTAATAATCATTTCACTTCCAAGCAACAAAGCAGTGCTGGGCCAAGATCCCAGTATTTCGAAATCCCAGCCATGCCAGAGCATAACTGGGGCCAACGCCTTTCAACATAATGATGGACGGTGTTTTTTAAATATTATCTGGGTGAGTTCTGTATAACATCCTTTTCAATGACCTGAGTGATGGGGCAGAGTGCACCCTCAGTCAGTTGGCAGGAGATACAAGACTGGGAGGAGGAACTGACACAGCTGATGGTTGTGCTGTCATCCAGAGGGACCTCAATGGGCTGGAGAAAGGGGCATCCAGAGAGACCTCAACAGGCTGGAGAACCTCAGGAAATTCAACTTGATGCAAAGTCCTGCCCCTGGGGAGGAACAAACCCAGGCACCAGCACAGGCTGGGGACTGACCAGCTCTGCAGAGAAGGACCTGGGGTTGAACGTGAGCCAGCAACACTTCCTCATGGCAAAGGAAAGCCAGCTGGCCTGCATTAGGAGGGGCATTACCATGATCCCCAGAGGTCCCTTCCAACCTTCTACTTTTCTGGAGACATTCAAAACCTACCTGGACGTGACTGTGCAGCCTGCTCTAGGAGAGCCTGCTTTAGCAGGGGGTTGGGCTGGATGGTGTCCAGAGGTCTCTCCCAACCCCGGCCATTCTGTGACTCTGTGGTTCTGTAACCTCAGCCATTCAGTGATCCTGATCCTGTAATAATCGTTTCATTACACGTAGGAGGGAGGTGGGTGATTTTTACTGCCCCAAGCTATGGGACTCTAATTGCTCTGATCAACCCCTTCATATCCTTGAATCACACAAGACATCTTGTCTTCTTTTTGTCTGGTATCAACCACATGCCTAGATCGACCATCTAAATTAGGAAACAGATCTCCAGACTTCCCCTAATACCACCCTTAACCCCAGCCACAAAGAGCATCATAGGGTCTTCATACAGTGCATGGGGCAGGCTCTGGTCTCCACCATGCTGGTGCAAACCTCCTTGAGCCTTATTCTCCCTCCATGGTAGCTCAGCCCCACAAACCCCAGAGAAGCTCCTCTGATTTGGTTAGATACAGCTGAGACCAGGATCCAGCGTCTGCATTATATATTGCACTGTATCAAGCTGTCTTAGCTTGGTAGGTATGTTTGTAATATGCATTACACAGTGACACTGCAGCTGACACTCAGTGCTACGGAGTGAGAAAAATACCCACAGCATTGGAGAGATGGGAAAAGAGGCTGAGAAGAAAAACCCAACTGAGCATTAGCTCAGCTCTTGAACGGTGCTGGAGCAGCCTTGGGCCAAGTGTGAGGGAACTACCCAGACATGATTCAAAGAATCATAGAATCATAGAATCATTCAGGTTGGAAAAGACCTTTAAGATCATCAAGTCCAACCATTAGCCCAGCACGGCCAAGCCCACCACTAAACCCTGTCCCTAAGCATCGCATCTACGTGTTTTTTAAACACCTCCAGGGATGGTGATTCTGCCACCTCCCCAAAGCTCCCCAGCTGTGGCTGAGGTCACATTTGCTGCTGCATGTCTGCATGGGGTGTAAGTGGTTTCAGCTCCCCATCACACAGGGCTGGTGGCTGCACCAGGGCATGGTGTGCAGAAGTGTGCTCATCAGATCAAGCGGCTTTGGAGATGCTGGCTGGCCAAATTGCCTTCCCAAGAGCAGACTATAGTCAGCCATCGCTCTGCCTAACTGATGGTGGGGTCTGGGGACCTCCCTACAGGCTCAGAGGCAGGAGCTCCTGCCTGCAGGAGCGGGGCTCAGCAAGCCCTTCTCCATCTCTCCATACGTTGGGTCTGTGACAGATTAAAGCCCTCCTTTCCCACTTCTCACTTTCACCCATGGTGTTTTTGCATCTCCCCTGGAAGATTCCTTCCACACTTGCTTTCTGGCTCCCAACCACCACCTAAATTTAGCTGTGCAAAGAAATGTATATCAGTGGGAAGCCACCATTCCCCTCCCTGCCCCGCTGACCTCCTTCCTTTTGGACCTGCGCTCCCTCCTCCCTCTCACCCAGTACATCTGTGGAGTGAATGATGCGCAGGAGGATGATGTCTTTGTTGGGTTTTTAGTACTCAGGCTTCCTGCTCAGGAAACTGGTATTGTTTGGAGGCACGTTAAACACATTAGGCTTTAGCTTGTTCAGTACACTCTAATAGATGTTTCCATCTCAGTGGCATCTGCAGGCTCTACAGCAAATGGGGTGAAAGGCTTTACATTATTATTTTGCGTAAATCTATTTCCCCCATGATGAGAGGCAAAGGAGCACGTACCGCAGCCTCAGACAAATTAAAAAAATGTTTGGGTTAATGTAAACTCTAGCAAAAGTAGACTGTCTTAACAGTGGCATTTATACAACCCTTAAGTGCAGTGCACAGGAGAAGTAAATTCAAGAGGGGGACCTGCACTCCACTGAGTTACAAGCTCCACAGCATCCTCTGCAAAAAGCAATTGCTGCCCTCAGCCCCATTTCAAGAGACAAGATATTGCTACAACAAAATACAGGATGGGATCAATAAAGTAAATTCGATCATAAATTAAAGCATCCATGAAAAGCTCCCTGGAACCTCTGGAGGATTAAGCAGCACAAGAGCAAAAGCACCTGCCTCTCTCCAGACCATGGCATCCAATATTGCCTGTCTCTGGGAGCAGCGCTGTGATGAATTATTTACAGCTACCAAGTTTGTTGCTGGAGCCTCTTGAAAGCTCAGGGGTGATGCAGGGAAAAGAAAAAGGGATCCAGGGTAGCAACAGGGGGAAACCAAAAGGAGTCTGGGCCTGGATTTCCAGGGATGAGCATGCTCATAGAGCTGGTAACCACTGTAGGCTTAATGCCCTTCTTGCCCCGGTTATCTGTGTTAACGTCTCTGTTAGCCCTCTGCACCAAAGATGCACTCAATTAGACCTGCAAACAACAAATCCTGTGGTCTGGAGGAGTATTTTGGTCCCCCTGCCCATCCTTTCCAAGCCCTTTTTTAAATGTGTGCATCCTTTAACCCTTCAGAGTGTCCAGGAAGCTGCTACACCTGGAATTAGTCCAACCTCTTCTCTAATCGGCTTTCATAGTCTTCTCTGCAGAAGAAAATGGTAGAAAGCACCGGTAGAAATGTTCTCAGTAATCCCTGCCCAAGCAGGGTGTGAAAGTCCCTCACCCTTCGCCGTGCCCCAGATTCACTTCAAATTTCCCACTCCACCACGGAGGAACTCAGTTCTTCTTTCTCCAGGGGCGTCTTTTGTGTTAAGGACAACCTGCAATCATCTGTCAGCAGCTGGTGACCAAGGATGCACAGCCACATCTGACTCCATCCCATCACACACACCTTCGTCTCACCGGCAGCGAGGTTTCCTGCTTCCTTTTCAGTATCACCTGGGAGTGTGCACTGCCCATGAGAGAGGGAGGGTGGGAGAGCCCCGAGAGACCTGAGGGGAAACACTCAGCAGGGATCTGAGATGCTGCAAAGGTTGCCAGCAGCTGAAAATGAAGATAACCTATTGCACTTAGATACCATCCATCCACAACACTTCTTTAAGAATAAAATGAACAGAAAAGTATTTTGATGCACTACAAAGGACGATGAGCAGACCAAATATAAAGGCAGATAAGACTTAATTGATTAAAAAAAAATAATTTGCATGAAGATAGCAGCATGCTAAGGTCGGACTGGTGCTTATTGCCTTCGGCTGGATCGATCCCAGCTGTGGCAGCACCCTCTGGGGATGGCACTTGCTTGGCGAGAGCTGCTTTTTTCTCCTAGTAGACGGACATCTCCGGATGGAAAGCAAGAAGATTTTCAGTTAATGCAATTTCTCCTAAGTAAGGTCAAGAGGTCTCATTAAATCTACTCCTCTGCAGGAAGGAGGCAAAACTGGTGCTGCAGGCTGGGTACGGCAGGGAAAGGAGGCAGAAAGGAGGAATGAGGCAGCAAATACTAGAACATACACCTGCGTCGGGGTAAGGGCAGAGGAGAGCAAAAGGAGCAAAACCCAGTGGGACTGGGGCAGGGGGAGGACCTTGTCTGGCTCAGGTCTGCAGCCTTCAGCTCCCTGATGGTCCAAGCCCCCTCCAGCATCCCAGGAAGAGGACGCACCAAGGGAATTGCTATCCCTGCCTTGCTCCAGGCATCCCAGCGCATTGGCCATGGTACCCATGGAGCATGCAGGGGCCATGCCAGCACAAAGGGAAAAGGTGAGGAATCATCAATCCCGGAGTGCCACCCCTTGATTTCGGAAAACCTGACCCAAACCTGCTTCCAGCCCAGCCCTGCAAGACCAGGACCAACAGCACCCCACTCCCAGAGCAAGCTGCTTCCCATCTGTGTGCCTCAGTTTCCCCAAGAACAAGCCAGGGAATAGATACCACCTGCCTCTATAAAGTGTTTGTGAAGCAGTGAATAAACTGGGAGAGGGAAAGGCTGTGGGTTGTGACAGCGGGGGCTGTCTTCTTGCAAGGCCTTTCGGCAAGCAGTGGTGCTGCACCTACAGCATCGCAAGGAAGGAACCAGCTGGAGACCAGGCTCTTGCAGATGCTATGAATGCAGGAGGCCAGCACCCTTTACAAGCACAAGCCCAAAGTGGCCGTCCCACGTATCTTTATTAGCTACTTGATAGCAATTAGGCTGTGTTAACACACTATACTATGATTATACAATGTGCTTAATGAGCGTCAGAGGCTGCATTTTGCAAGCTGAGGAATGCTGTCTAGAGGGCTGGGGTGGCTGAAGAACTGGGCTGTGGCCACGGGCAAACCCCTGCCTGCAGGAGTGAGGGATCCAAGCTGCCTTCAGACATGAGGGTAGCCTGGCAGCACCCCCTCTCCTTCCCGAGCCCCCTCTAACCAGCCCCAGAGACACGGTTTCTGCATGTTGGTCTCTTGGTGCTGGCAACAAGACATGTCTGCAAAGCTAGAGTAGGTGTCACTGCTTGACTCTGCTCTAGGAGAACCTGCTTTAGCAGGGTGTTGGACTAGATGGTCTCCAGAGGTGCTTTCCAACCCCAACCATGCTGTGATTCTGTGACTTCAGTCCTCTGCTCCTGGTGAGACGCAGCTCAGGAGACCGTGGCCACTGGAAGCCTGCTTGGTGAGTTGATGGCCTCTTGCTGGCCAAAGGGGACGAGCTTGCCCCATACACGGATGTGAAGGGATGCCAGAAACACAATGGTGGGGCAAGGAGTGAGGGCAAAGGCACGTTTCTCCCTGAACACCTCCCGAAGGAGGTACCTTCACAGCAGGGGTCTCCTGCTCATGGTGGTCTTCACCATGGATGGCAAGCAAAGACAAACGCAGCCAGCATCTGCTCCCCATCACACCTTTGCATCTTGCTAGCTCCCAGGGCAGCCAGCTGCTGCAGTTCTGCTGTGAGAAACCCCTCTGAGCATCTTCATCCAAACACTTCACTACTCATCCTCATTTCCCCTCCTCAACCATGAGGAGTGAAGCCCCACAGCCAAGCAGCTGCTGCAGCGGCCCCTCCGTTTCTGCACTGCTCTCCCGTGTACAGCCGTACCCATCAGCTCTGACACAGCTGTATTCACTTGCACACATCATCAGAGGGGAGAGGTGTTATCTCAGCCCGCAGAGGTATTTACAATATCAGGCACTGCTCTGCTGGAGTGCTCAATGGCACGTTTCACCTTTTCTACCCCAAATCACAGGAGTGTGAAATTCGTTTGCTAGGGAGACACAGCCACCGAGAGGCTGGTGTCAGGTGGGATGCGAGGTGACAGGCAGAGGATCCGTGACCGCAACCAGTGTCACTGACCCTGGCACAAAGACCTTTAAAGCCAGCGCTGCACCCTGATGAAGCAGAAAATTGCTTCCTTAAAAGCCTACGAGTAAACTCTCAAGCAAAATTGCTTCTCCTATAAAACTCAGAGGGACTTTCCGTGCTCAACAGCGGTGTTTGGGAGTCCAGTGAGGTGCGCAGGTGGCCGGGTTTCACCAAGGGTGACCTCTGGGAGATGGATGTTTTCAGTGCAGGGGCTCAGTGGAGCAGCTCATGCAGCAGGACCCTAAGCAGCAGCCACCAAGCACCCATGGGTTTTACTTATATACTTCAGGGAAGGTGACAGATGGATGGCTGTTCAGAGAGCAAAGGTGCCTGATGCTGCAGATCCATCAGCTGATATTATTCCTTCAGCTGCAGGTGAAGGACTTCTGCTCAGAGCCCTGTTTTCTCCGCAGTTCTGTCCTGGGTCACAGCATCCCTTGGAAAGCCAAAGCCTGGCACAACAAGCCCTGGGTGTTGTGGGCACAGGGAGCTGAGTTTGGATGTGCCAGCAGGTCAGTCCCACACCGACTGATGCTAGCAGGCTACGATAAAATATTGCCATTAATTACAGCCTTGCTTGCCTGACATCTCATCACTGCTCCCAGGAGATAGTGAACCCAAAGCGGGGAGGCTACAGTCTGGGGAGTAGCCCCCATATGTACAGAGCCTGGCCAGATAATCTCATAAACCTTTGCAGCACAGATTAAGATGTTCCACTTGTCCCCAGGTCGTCCTTTCTTTTGACACCAGGGCAGCAGCAAGTACCCCAAAACCTTCCAGTTTCTCTGGGACTTGCACAATGGTCCTGGCTGCCATAGCAGGGGACCAGGCTCAGTGGCACCAGCATCCTGTCCCGTTCCTGAGGACATAAATCTATCACAATGCCTTTATTAACAGCAGCACGGCTCCCATTAGGCAAAGAAGGAAAAGCACACGCTGGGCTCAGCAGAGCTTGGGTAAATAACGGCAAATGTAACACAGCAAATCAAATCCCAGCAGGGGAGACAAAATGCCAGCAAATACCCCATAATCTGTCTTCCTTCTGCTCAATAAATCTACATTCACCGTTGGTAAGACTGGAATAGTGTCAGCGTGTGTATTTATATGAGCATGCCTGTGTTAAATGGGAAGCCAGTTTGGAAAATGTGGGTGCAAAGATGTTCATAATACAACACGAGGAAAATACAGTGTATACACATCTTTCCCTCCATGGAAAAAAGATTGAGAAATAAAAAGGATGCATAGATGTTCCCAAAAGCTGTTTCTGTCTTGCACCAACTGGCAAAAAGAAAGTGAAAATGAGATCAGCTTGGTGACTCCTTGTAATGAGAAATGTGCCAGGGATGACACGTCCCAGAAACCTCACAAGAAGCTGAGCAGAAGGAAATCAGTTACCAAGAAGTGAAAAGATTAGAAGAAAGAGAAAGATTGGTGTTGAAACCCATGAAACACAACCATGGGTGATGAGGAAGAGGCACCAGCCCTGCGCTGGCACGGGGCAGGGCCGGCTGCTCTCTGGTCCCTGCCAGCCCTGACCCCTCTGACTTGGGAAGGTGTCACAGCACTACAAAACTAGCCAGCTGCAACAAGGCTTTCCCACACAAGGTTCCAAAAGTTCATCTACTGTCCGTGCTGTTTCTTCATCCTCTTCAGGCCAGTCCACCCTGCTTCTTGCCTCTGCTGCATCCAGGTTCCTGGCTTCTCCTCCAGCCACCCTCTCCTCATTCAGGCCCCCTGCTTCTCTCAGCTTCTCCTAGGGCCTCCCCTCACCTCTCTTACATCCCTGGGCTCTTCTTCATCCAGTCTCTTCTCTTTACCCAGTACTCCTCTTCCACCAGTGCCCCTTCTCTTGCAGGCTCCTCAGAGCTATTTAGCTACTTAGCCCAAACAAGCCACAGCTGTACATGAACCACATCAGCCAACCCACCACACCAGAAGCAAGCCCACAACTGTATATTATCAATGTTAATTAACCCTCTACAGTTTCTCTACAGGAAGGATGAAACCCTCCCCATTTTTGTGATGAGGTCTCATAGAGCTCCCTGTCCTCCTCAGCACACACTGCCAGAAGCTAGAGCCCTTGGAGGGGTCCTCACCTTCTCCAGCACTGCAAGATGCATTGAAGGGGTGGATGCTCACCTGGCAGTACCAAAACAGAGATGGGAACTCACGCTATCTCCCATGGAGGTGAGGCACTGCAAAAGGGTAACGTGGAGGAGCTGCAGCTGTGGATGCTGTCACACAGCTGCGGAGCTCACCTGACCCTACATCTGCACTGGGGACCCCTGGCCCTGAACCACCTCCTGGACTACGCTGGCAGTCAACAGAGATAGACCAGCACTTCCATGGCCCAACCCAACCCAATGTGGCCACCAGAAGAAACATGACAGCCAGTCGCATCCTTAAGGTGTATTTGCTACAGACAAAGGCAGCAACATATCCAGCCTGGGGACACAGTGCAAAGCCCAGCAGTCTCAGGTAAGGTGAGATCAGCTGCAACCGCACTCATTTCCTGGGGTGGGGGGGAGACGGCAGGATAAAATGGAGAGGGTCTCTCCACTGAAAAAAAAAAAAAAAAGGGTTGCTTTTGGGTGGTCATTTCTGTGCCAGCACGCAGCTTTCCTGCAGCTCTGCAGAGCAAGGCCAGCAGAGCCATGAGCACGGCACGAGACTGTCCCCATGTGCTGGAGGACCTTCGCGGTGGCAGTTGCCATTATCATGCATCCTTGGGAAGAGGACGGTGCCCGCCGTACAGGCTGAGGTGGTCTTGCCTACCAGAGTGGAAAGCACCTGAGAGCCAAAGCAGCTCAGAGTGCAGAGGGAAGGCATCGCAGAGGGTGCAGGTGAGGGAGGCGCTGGGGCTGGGATCCCCAGTCTCAGTGAGTTACATGAGCAGCAAGGCTGGGAATTGCATAATGACATGAATCATTTGCAGGGTTTCATTTTCAAAGGCTGCCCAGGGCTATGGAGCTGTCGGGGTCCAGTACCTCAGAGACCCTCTGCTCACTGTCTTGCTCCTGCTGCCTCCCGAGCTCTCATGGGATGCATCCTGCTCTGTGCAAAAGCAACGTCTTGTTAAACGTCATCGCGCTCCTGCTCTTGTTCCTCCCCGTGTGAACTATGGATTTGTTTGTGCTGGCAGCTGTGCTGTGGGTGAATGCAGTTCAGCTGAACGACGTGTAAGATTTTGCCAGACAGGAATCTCACAGCTTTGCAAGTTTTACTCCTTCTCTGTAAGATCTTAGGCAGTGTATTGAATAAAAAGCTAGCCCTCTCTTCTGGACCGTGCCAGATGCTGAGCATACTCTTGTACGGGGGATGAGCAGATGTGGCGTGTACTACAGAAAAGCGATGCCTTGTGTCCTCAGTGGGGATTTCCTATTTTAGCACCACCTCCTGTGTGTTTGGCAGGGACATAGTCCCTCCTTCAAGGAGCTCAAGACCCCAGGATAGGAGTTAAAATGACAAATGAAATATGAAAAACCTGTTCCCCAGCGGGGACCTGCCTTTCCACAGGTTGCAGACACAGTGCTTGAGTCTATGGAGAAACATCTGCTCATAGAAATCTGAAGGAAGGTGATACCAAACCAGAGTTTTTCTAATCTGGGGTTTTACACACTGTAAATACCTTCCTGATAATTTTTTTCCTCTGTACATTACTGATGTTTGGACAGGAGGGAAGACAGAGGGAAAGACAGGATTTTTGCTGAGTATTTCTAAAGAGCTGTAGGACTTTGCAGTGCCGTTGGCAAGGAGGAGCTGGAGGAAACGTATGAAAGCAAGAAAAAGGCAGGAGCCACAGGGTCTCCAGTGACTGACAGATGCAGACAGGCTCTGATGAGAAAAACTGACTTTTCGAAGGGGAAGCTATTGCAAAATGAAGAGCAGGAGACACTGCAAAAGCCTTGTGTCTTGAACGCACAGCCTGAGTGAAAGCCCCAAGAGCTCCCTTGTGCACAGCCTTCCTGGAGCAAGCCAGATGTTGTTTGCTATATATAGTCTAAAACTTCTACAAAAACCAAAAACACCCAAACCAGGATTTTCCATCTGCACCCATGGTCTTCCCAGGACCATGGACCTGATCCCCAGCGCTGACACTGAGTATTGCGTGAGGAGCACCTACACACCAATTTCACTTGCTTCCTACCCATTTGTTTCCATGGAACATTCAAGGGCAGCTCTTCCTCCAGACTAATCCATTGATTAGCAGCCAAAGTGTCGCCAGATTCTGGGAGGAGACCAGTAAGATTTACTTCACTGGGAGGTGGAAACGATGCAGGCCACCCGCACACGAGAGGGACTGATCGAAGGGTAGGTACAGAGAAATGCTGCTATGAGGAATGGGGAACCGAGAATAGAGCTTAGGAGAAGTGAAAAAATTCCTTAGCCAGCAAAAGAGAGGTGAAGAGAAGCTGGTTACAGAACGAAACGCTGCGAGTAGAAGGGAGTTGGTGACATTATGGGACAATGTTGGGACCAGAAGCAAGTGCTGGAGCAAACCCTTGGGGGAGCTGGATCTGGCAGGAGAAAGGGAAGACACGCTGATATTTTGGGCGACAGGGGGAATTAATTCATGTCACAACTAAGTGTCCTTCTTCCATTATTTAATATTAATGGACTGCAAAAAGTCATCTTTATTATGGAGGGCTGTTGCTTCTTTTCTTTTTGCTGCCAGGTTTTTTTCCACCCTGTGGAAGAAGCATCTCCTGCTCACCCCAAGGGCAGTTACAGGCTGGCACACTCAGTTGGATGAAGGAAGCCCAGTGAAAATGGAGATTATTTTCTGGAAGTCCCCAGACCTGCAGCTGGAGCCACATCTGGCCCCAGCCAAGATGCCTGTCTGCAGCCCGGTGCTCAGCCAGCAACGAACACTCTCCCGCATCCCTGGAATTGATCTTGTCCCAGGGTTTCTCCAGCTATCCACCCACTATCAATTTCTCCCAGAGGATATTTCAGAGCCTTGCAGAGTTTGAATCATGTTTCAAGCCAGAAATTTCCCGCGTCACTCACTGGTCTGCAGGGCCTTCCACTGCTGTCTCCACTTCTTCTGAAAATCCATGTTTTCAAACGCTGGGGCTAATGACAGGTCCTGAGATGGGTAATGAGGCTCCCAAGCCATCCCTCACGTCCACATTTACCAAGGTAATGGCTCCAGACATCGAGCATTTAATCCATGGAATGGCTTAAGCCAGGGCACATGCAGGATAAAGGTGCAGCATGGTGCAGACGAGCACCTCCAGGGAAGCACTGGGACCAAACTGGGAGCCAGGAACCACAGGGAAAGGGAGGGGTGAGGATCTATTTTTGACCAGACCAAGGTCCCCCAAGACCCCTGGGCTGCTGCAGGGCAGGCTGCAAAGCAAGCAGCCCAGCAAGGCTGAACGGCTGGGTAAGGAGTGCTCGGGTGAGCCAGGACGAAGCATTTCAGAGCCTGGAAACACCACCCACACCCAGCAGCACAGCTGGCAAAAGCCAGAAAACTGGAAGAGTAGGAGGGAAAACGAAGAGAAATTAGAGTACATTGCAAAATAACCAAATAATAAATAACAACAAGAAGGGCTGGGAGGCAGGAGGGCTCTTACAGCCAGCTTGATGCCAGTGGTTCCCCCAACAGCCTTTCAGAAACTATGAGGGAATTAGCCAAAGCAGAGCGCAGCTTTGTACACGTCTGTGCAAACAAGGTGGGGGAGCAAACCCCCGCTCAGGCTACGCGGCTTTTCAACAGCTGCTGCCTCTTAGTGCATGGCAAAGCAGATGGGTGCCGCGATGGATGCCACAGCAGGGAGGTGATGCTCATTTCTGATGTTTTTCACCTTTCTGGCATCTTGTCCCTGAGCACAAGACACCGTAGACCAGTGCAGGGAGTGGGGGAAAAAAAATTAAAAATCAGTCATGAAATTTCTGCTCACAACTGATAAAAGGTCCTCTGGAGTGGATCAATATGGCTTGGACCACTGTTGAGAAATCAGATCCTGATGGGAGCTTGGATAAAGCATGCTCCATTGCCCACTGGAGCTGTACCAGCAACTGCAGACAAGCTGCACTGCACTGCCTCAAACGGATGCTGTGTAAGGTTATCATATGCAGCTCTCAGGGTGAAATATAGACATGAATTTTGATAAGCTCCTGAAGCAGCTCAGCTCTGGCCTGTTTTTATGGCTGGGTAACCTTGGTGCTGCTCATAACCAGCCCTAAGTGTCTCTCTTTTTTGCCTCGTTTGCTGTTGCTCTTTCATAGAATCACAGGTTTGGGTTGGAAGGGACCATAAAGACCACCCAGTTCCAGCCCCCTGCCACGGGCAGGGACACCTCCCACCAGCCCAGGTTGCTCCCAGCCCCGTCCAGCCTGGCCTTGAGCACTGCCAGGGATGGGGCACCCACAGCTGCTCTGGGCAACCTTTGATTTACTCCAACATCCTTGACTGGGATTTTCCTTTTTGCTCTGGAACTGAGGCATTAAGCACAGCAGTGAAGAGCTCAGAGCCTGCTTGGGTTGGACACGAAGCAGCAGACCCTGAGAGCGTCATGGTTCCAGGGATCCCACCCATTTCCTGGTGCACTGCAGGGGCTCCAGCTGGAGAAAGCCCATGGCACGGCTGCAAATCCATGCACACTGTGACAGGGTGCCTTAGACACATATCCAGGTGAGACAGGAGGGAGGAAGGGATGTGCCCTTCTGACACAGGAATTGCCCAAAGGCACCAGAGATATAAGAGACCCAGGGTGCACCTGTACAGCACCTTGCAGGGAGCCTTGGGCATCACGTGCCTCTTAAGCGAAGAAAAACCTGCTCAGGAACTGGAGCAGTAACAGGTTTTACCGCCTCTGTACACAGACATAAAGCATCCCTGAGCAGCCCTGAGCCTGTGCCCTGAGGTCTCCCCAGACAAACCCCTGCTCCCTCTCCCTACAACCTGGATGTGCTGCCAGGGATGGGGCAGCCTTGCCCCTGGCTGACCAGGTCCACAGGGGCTGGAAGCAGAGGGGTGCAACAGCCCCCACCCAGGGCGGGACATCTCCCCATCCCATCCCCCCACAGCCAGCCGTGATGTCCCCATGCCCACCAGCAACACTACAGCTGAAATCAGACAGAAGCAGCAAGCACGGCCAATGCGTGATCAGCTGGGCTGTGCAAAGCGCGGGGCCTTCTTCCAGCATTTAATCCCACCTCTACCTGTTAAAAATCAGAGTTTTCAGGGAGGACAGGCTGATCCCACAGCCGGCTCCCAGGAGGCTATGCCCATCTCCAAGTTGTTAAGCATTGGCCAGTTTAAGGGACACATCTGCTCCACCATTTGCAAGAGCCAGGAGAAACCAAGAAGCCTGATTCACTCAGACCAGTGGAGCTAAGAAAAACTCAGCAGGATGCTGGCAGGAGCAGGCAGAGGCAGCAGCTCAGCCCTGAACACAGGGCTTGCCCCCAGGCTAAGCCCACACCTCTCCAGAGCAGCAAATGCACATGACAAAGAGGGTTGCAACCATCACCTTGGTCACTGGGCTGTTTGCATCTTCACCCCCAGCTGCAGAGCTGCACAAAGGCTTTCCCTCCAGCATTAACCCTCCCCTGCTCCCTGCCACTAATTTTCTCAGAGGCAGGAGGTCACATTGGCTTTTTGTAACCAACGCTGTGATCCTGCTTTGGGTCGGGGTGAATCGGTTCCTCTCCTGAGGAATGTGCTGCTGGAGAAGCCTGGGTTTGGCCAGGGTCCCCAGGCGGCACCCACAGGGTGCCAGCCCAGGCCAGCTCCACGCCTGCCTTGCATCCTCCCCTCCCCGAGAGCCTGCCAGGACCTGGGGTGAGAAGAGGTATTGCCGTAAAAGAAGAAGCAAAACTATAAGACAAACCAACCGTGGCAGCCTCAGGAGATGGGAAAACTCCCTGGAAAGGGAGAAATAAGTGGAGCTGCCTTACTGGGAAAAAAGACTCAAATAAATAAATGCAAGCAGAGAGGAAGCGACAAAAGACATGTGCAGAAAGCCGGCACGCAACAGGCGCACAGAACATTTGTAGTCGCTCCTTTTTTTCCCCCTTTAGCTTTTAAGCTGCTGGAAAAATCCAGCTCCTAAGCCAAAAGGGTTCAAGGAGTCTTGCAAAACAACTTGGGGAAAAGCAGCGTGAGAAACTTCACATCTACCAAACCCTCAGCCCGTCCTGCAGCTCGGAGGCAGACCCCGAGCGAGCTCGGTACCAAAGTCATCCTCAGCATCTCGCAGAGGGCAGATGCTGCCATACTCACAATTTCAGGACTCTCCCGATCCCAGTCCCACTGCGCTGGGAGCAAAAGTTTTCCTCTGCCAGCGGCTGCTGAGGCCATTCACTACTTTTACTTCCCAGCCTGGAGGTGGGGATGGGTGTGTGGAGGTGGGGCTTAGGCTGCAATTTCAAAAACCGGAGTACATTTTCACCAAAACTTTTGCAATCTCTGTCAATAGGATCTTTTTTTTTCTTTTTCCCTTCTCCTGAAGTTGCAATCCAAAAATGACAGAGCTGCCCATGCGGTTTGCTGATACAGGGCTTTGCAAACTGCTTACACAGTAGTCCCAGTCCAAACTGGTCTTTGCTTTCTCTCTGTCTGCTGGCTCTCCTCCCTGCAAAGGGTCCCATCCCTCCAGGGTTTTTTCTTTACATTCATTTTCTTATTCTATTTGCTTTATCTGCATTTATTTCTTTAACTTACGAAGCTGTGGTGTTAGCTTGGGATTTGTGATTGGGAGTGTTTGTTTATATAACCCCAGAGTATTCATTTTTCAATATGTCTCCCCATTGCTTTTTTGCGCTAATTACTAAGGCTCTTCCAGATAAGAACTGGAGGAGTTAACAAACAGGCAGCCCCAGTTAAAGCTGTTAAAGGGAAACTGGAATTTGTCTCTTTGGGGTCCTTCTGGTGCCTTCTCAGCCCCACCAGCCTTTGCTGTGTGTTCCTCCCCCTTGCCCCTGGCTGATGGGGTCCTGCCGGCTGGGATGGGGACGTTGACCTGTGTGTGCCATGGATGGAGCTGGCCCTGGCCCTGGCCCTGGCCATCTCCGTGCTGCTGAGAGATGGGGGAGATGAGCTGCTGCCTGCACTCAGACACCATGAACCGAGGTGTGGGGTGAAAGCAGACAGAGCTACCAACTTGATCTGGAAATGCATTGGCAAAGAAAAACTCAGTTGTCCCTTTTGCGTGAGCGGGGGTCGTACAACCTGGAGTTGCTGGGACCCACTGCTGAGCACCACTGCAGAGGCAAAGCTCATTACAGGAGGGTTTAGCTCATCACAGCCCGGGACACCTGCAATCTTTGGGTGGAGGCAGGGGGATGTAGTGTGAGGATGTGGTCCCCAAGAGGAGCTGGCTGGGGGTGCTGTGTTTAACTTGTGGGCTTGGAAATACATCCAGGCACCCAGGTGAGGATAATTGTCTTACCCACTCTGGAGGTCGATCCACTCCAGGACACTCTTCTCAGTCACCTCTGTAGAAGGAGGTGATGGAACCACCACCAAACACTGCTGGAGATATTTCAGGTTCTCCAGAGCATAGCATAAACTGCCTCTCTCAAAACAGGTCCTGGATATCCATCCTCTGGACCTCCAGCCCCGCTGGCCTTTTGCAGCTTCAAAATTCAGCATTCCCACCATTGACTGGGAAGCCTGACTCTCCCCACCAGCCCTAACTCTGCCTACATATTTCTGTGCTCAGAAAATCCAGGAACTTCTCTGTGACCATCTGCAGACGCACTAGCTCAGATGCAGAGAAGATTTTGTACAGCTTTTAGGTGGGACTGGGAAGATAGTCCGTCTCCAGCTCCCTGCCCTCTCACTCTCCGCCTTCCACTGTGCCATGGTGGTGGGAAGCCCAGAGGCTGCTCAGGGACCTAATAGCTTGGAAAAACGTCAAGAAAGGAAAGGTCTTAGCAGAACAGCCTCAGTTATGGATCCTCCGAGGCTCATGCCCTTGGTCCAGGGGTGCCCAGGTTTGGTAGGGCTCTGGGATTACTGTGGCCATCGTTACCCCCCTTGAATTTTGAGGGGATGAGGATGCCAACACAAGGCTGGCATGAGGCATTTGGTCTGGACAGTTAATGCTGAATCTGTTTTACTGCTTGGCTTGATAACCCACAGTCCTTGGAAGTAACATTTTCAGGATCAAATACCATCAAACTCCATGAGCTGCTGCTTTCTCAGTAGATCATGCACCCTCATCCTGCACGCACCTTTCAAGTTCACTTTATAGTCTCCATAAAAGTCATTTGAATGCATCTTTTTCCAAAAAAAACCCCAAAAAACCAAAGAGGTTGTTTTGAATATCTTCCAAAACCTGGATTTCAAATGATTTCAAAGTTCTGGAGGACTGAGTTCACCCCTTCACCTGATGCTGCCACTCGGCCAGAACAGTGCGCCCTGCCCCGGTGCTGCAGCTGGTCCCTCCCGCTGCCTTCCCAAGGATGCCTGGATGTACGCGGCCTCGGCTGCCCTGAGCATCAGTGTCTGGGGCTGTCTCAGCTGCAAACAGGTGCACAAACCCAGGTGAGGTTTCCCAGGGCCAGTTCGCACTTGCATTTCACGATGTTGCAGCTTGGGGACCAGGACAGCTGCAAAGTCACACCCAAGGAGAATACAAGTACCGGGGGAGATGGGGAGATGGAGAGATCTTCGGTGGGTTCCCCATTCTCTTTTCATCCCAAAAGCCACAACAAGCTCCCAGATGGAAACTCCGAATGAGATATTTTCCAGCTTAGGGTCGTGGTGTAGCAGCAGCTGAGAAAGGCGCAGCCACATTTTCCTCCTGGCATTTCTTGTTGGGGTCTGACGGATGGGATGCCCAGCCATGGGAAACAGGGCACGCTGGGCAGAGGGGCTTGATGTTTCTGAAGGGAAGTTTATCTGCTTTCCCTGCACAAGCTCATTAAATAGTAATTAAACAAGCACTTTATTAGCCCTAGCAGCAGAGATACATTTTGCTAAGTAGGAGACAGCCAAATCAGTGTGTTCAAAAATACTCTTCGCCCAAGTGACCCTGAGCTGTCCTCCCAAGCAGGGCTGCATCAGACAGATAATGCACTGCAGAGAAAATAAACTTTATCAGCTCTTGTTGGCTCTGCAGTATCACAGGAAGGCATTATTAGATCTAAAAAAACTATTATTAATATTTTACAGCTGCATAACTCCTTTCTTTCCAGAGAGGCTGTGCAGCATGCACAGGCAGTCCCCCAGGACCCACAAAACATGGTTCATTTGGGTGTAGGGAGTCGCAGCTCCTTGACGGGGGGAGTAACCCGGTGGGAAGAGGAAACTCTCCAGCTGCAGAGCAGCAAGAGGCAGACACCCAAAATGGCCCAGACAAGGGGGTCATCAGCCCCCATGCCCAGAGAGCAGCAGGGAAAGGTGGACACCGCCTCCAGCAGCAATATCAAGCTGCGATATTGCACGAAAGAAGAGCACCATCTATTGACTCCTCTTCCTCAGCACCTCTTTTTCTAACTGCTGTGAACCAGCAGGAGTTTTCAACGTGCACAAGGCTGCTGCTTCATCCCAGGTCCCGGGTGTTTGCCAGAGCACCCTCGAAGGCAGAGAAGCATCACCTCCTTGCAGCAAAACATCCTTGCCCCAATGGTCCAAGCTGGCTGCTCGCTGGCACAGCACCAGGCTGCATCTCCATGGTCAGACAGGTTCCTCCTGCAGCCCCAAAGGCTGCTCACCCACCTTTTCCTTTGTAGGATGTAAAGAACTTTCTGCAAAGCATTAGAGCTGAAGGAGAATTTCGCTGTAAGCGAACGGATGCCACAGTGCATGCAGCCCGGCCGTGGCCGTCACACACAGCCCTGCGCAAGGAGGGGACAGCAGCCACCACCCCCTTGGGCTGTGGGAATTCAGTTAGCGATATATGCACCAGCTATATATGAATTAGCAATACGATCTGGTATTGCACCATGTGGGAAAGGGCTGCAGGTGAAACGCTGGCATGGCTTGCCCAGAGCAGCTGTGGATGCCCCATCCCTGGAAACATTTCAGGCCAGGTTGGACGGCGCTTTGAGCAACCTGGTCCGGTGGAAGGTGTCCCTGCCCATGGCAGGAGTTTGGACTAGACGGTCTTTAAGGTCTCTTCCAGCCCAAACTGTTCTAGGATTCTAAAAAAGCCCATGAAGTCCTTGGAAAGGGAGTGTTTCTCCTGGTGCTAGCCCCATGGCTCCCAGCCCGGCCGTCTCCTGCCTGCTGCTGCCACTCTCTGACCAAGAGCTTTCCTGCAGCTCTTTCAGCTTTTAGGTCACTGCAAGCCTTTGACTTTCAAATATTTGGATATGCAGACCCTGAGTGCATCTAGTGTAAGTGGAAAGGATAATTCCTACGGAAAACCAAGCATTAAGGAAGTCCCCGTGGCTACAACCTGACTGGGCTACACGGAGTGCACTAACACCAGTCTCATTACGGCCAGCTCAGCAGTGTCAAACCCTCCGGAGGACGCGGTGGAAGAAGTGTTTCTTGGAACAACAAAAACCAGTTTGCAGCAAACGACAGCACCACTTCTCTTGTGCAAAGGCATGATAAAATCTCCCGTGTCTGAGATTACAGACATCTACGGATGAATAAATTGGGGCTTCCAGCCTGGGAGAGGCCACATTAGTGACCTCGTATCTGCCCAGGCTCTGCTGGTTACTCCAGCTCTGCTCTTGGTCCAAGAGTTAAGCTGGGCTTGCAAAGGAGCAGCTCAGTGTCCTGCATGGGAAATGGGAGACATCACTTGTGGGGCTGAGGCTGATCCTTTTCTGCACATGGGGTAGAGAAAAAACATCTGGACTAGGGCTGCGATTTTACAGTTAAGCTCAGAGCCAGCCAAAATCCAAGACAGACATGTTTGGAGTTCCGCAGAAATTGTTTGCAGAGCTGAGATCTAAACGGAGTGGCTGGAGTCCACCGGTGCTAATTAGCCGCCTTGCTTCTATACATTTTGAAGCTGCTTTCTGAATCCCTGCCTTGCCTTTTAATGCATGCAGGAATGCACTGAGGGCTGTCAGCAACCGTAGCACAGATGCCGATGCAGGCTGAGTTCAGAAGAGGAAAGCCAAAGACAAAAACAGAGGCTGAACTCATGGTTCCCCTTCCTGTCCCTCAGCCACGAGACTTTCCTTCCTGTCCTGAAGAAAGAGGAATCTCACGGGCTGTGCAAATGCAGTGAGAAGTATCCTTATTATTCCGCTGCCGAATTTCATTCTGGAATGCTTCTAGAGCAGCAGAGGAGGGAAATTTCAAGGCATACATATATTCAACTGAAATTTCAATTCTTATGAATGGGCACTGCTACAGAGACACACAGGAGAAAAAATTGTGACAGAACTGGGTTTCAACATCGGCAGCAATAGCTGGGAAAGGGCAGAGAGAAATCCTGCCTTGGGTAAAGGAGGAGGAAAACAAGAAAGGGAAAAACTACAACTTTCCCCCATTCTGTTCTTGAGAAACTGCCAGCCCACTCCCTTGGGCGTAACTATCTTGGGACAGCATCGCCTGTGATGTGTGAGATGTCTTCAGTCATGGAAAGTCTTTCAAAATATGTTTTTTTATGAATAACACAGAAGGAATAATGTTTCCTGAAGGCTGTGCTTTGACTTGAAAACCTTCCAGCAGGAGATTAATGCCGCACTCAGAGGCTGCCTGAGCTCAGAGCATTTATGTTCCCGCATAATTGCACAAGATGCACTTCTCAGAGAGTTTCAAGTCTATTAATGCACTTCACTCCTCGGAGACATGGTGTCAGTGAGACTGTGATTTATGGACAGAGGCCATCATGCTGTTTGTGATTCAGTTTTTTAAAAAAAACCAGCTTGCAAGTCATGATCCTTTGCAGTCTGGTCCAGATTTCCACCCCTCGCTACATCTGAGTGCTAGGCGTTAATTAGGAAACCTAATGGTATTATGTAAAGGATGAAACTTGAGTATGCACATAGCAAGAATGCACTGAGAGGAACATCTAGTTCTCTATTTTTTTCTTTCTTTTTTTTTTTTTTTTATGAAGCACATCATACACGTGGGACCACGGTGGAAAGCAAGGTCTTCCCTTGGTCGAGGATGTCCACAGGGTGAGCACTTACACCCACCACCCTTTCAGCATGGCTTTAAAATGCAGAAGGTACTTTGCAAACACCTTCATTGCCCACACAGTCTTTCTGCTAAGGCTGCAGATGGATACTAATTAATGGCATTCGTGATGGCAGCAGATTTATTGAAGCTGAATGTATGGGAAACAGCCCCCTGACCATGCCTAGCGTGGGCAGCTTGATCTACATCTAATGGGGAGGCGCAAGGTCTTGCAGTCTCCTGCCATTCCCTAAAGCTGTTCTGTCCATGCAGGATAACAATTAGCCTTAATTGCTTCTAATGACCTGAGCGCCCATAGCGATGCTATGAGGGGGGGGAGGGTTTCTCCTAAGAAGGATCTTACTGAAAAGTAATTAGTCCCTGAGCCGGACTGTGCAGCGAGTTCAAGGCAGGCACCGCCGGGTCCTTAATAATTGAACGAGTTCTTGCTTCTTGGAAGCGTTTGTAATTTGCAGTTATTATTGAAGTGAGACTTTACATGAATTTATACACAGAAATCCTTAGAAGAACTGTGCCTTTATCAGCCCTCAAAGTTATCTAAATTATAATACACTTTGTCTTTGCTAGAGTAAGCTAAATAAACTGCTAAACAAGTAAATGCTGTTACAGCCCTGCTAAAGCACTGAATTCTTCCCATTTTCGCCAGCACTATTCTTCTCTTTTTCTGAAGATTTTTACTATCACCTACCAATTGAAATGTAATCCCACCAAGGCCAGACCCAGCCCAACCTAAAGGGATGAGAAAGAACTGTGGTGGGTCTGTAGAATGGAAAAGTCCTCGGGAGGCAAAGCCAGCCTGTACGGCCCAGCAAGGAGAGATGTCCTGTTTGGGCTAAAGTGATTTAAAAAATCATTTTGACGTTGCAAAACTCCACCTGGGAGAATTTCAGTTGAAAATCTGTGGGAGTGAGAGATACTGTCCTTCAAGAAATGCAGCCCATGAGAGATGAAAACTCTCCGGGGAAGAGAAGGGTTTGGGGATTTTGCCCTCCGTGATGCCACCAGCTGGATATTGCTGAAACTGGAGAGCGATGCTGCAAGGATGCAGGGGACAGGGAAGGGCAGATCAGCTCCAGCACAACCCAAACAGGATTCCCCCCAATACTGCAGATTAAAGATTTTTTTTTATTTTTTTTTTACCGTGTCCTCACCAGGACATCCCAATAATAACAAAAGTCATCTTGAAATTGCTCTGCCCTAGCACAGACTTTGCTAGGGAGGAAGAGGCCAGTGGAGATGTGAGAGGGTTGCATGATGAGCAGCTCTCCGCACAGACACTCGCTGCCTTTCATCCATAAATCCTGAACAAGGAGCAAAGGCAGCAGGTAGGGAGAGCAGGGAAGGAGAAGGACCCAGATGAGGACTTGGACCCACGCAGAAATAGGGTTAGTCCTAAGAGGGGTTAGGGATGAAGATGATGATGGGTCAGTCCACCCAGCATCCCACGTGCATCTTAGTGCAAGGAGTGTGGAGGGAAGTAGGAAGAGCTGGAAGCCTGTACTTGGGTCAGTGGTTCCTACTGCCCCACCAGAGACCCAGCGAAACAATTCACATAACTAGAATATTAATAGAAAAAGGACTAATGTTTTCAGGAAGGGCAGATGGGGCAAAAGAGGAGCGTGATGGCTTCTGTACCATCACAGAGGTACAGATTTATTCTGGAGTTCAGACCATGCCAAGAATTACACTGGCTGCAAGCCCCTAGGAGATGGGACAAGAAAATGAACGCTGTTGTGTGCGTCTGCTACAAAGCCATGAAGATCAGGTGGAGGAAGATTTGCAGGCAGCTAACAGGGTCAAAAAACCTGGAGTTTACAGAAATGAGGGATTTTCAATTCAAGGGACGGATAGAAAGTGTTGTAAGAGTGTGGGCTGGTGCTCTGGCTTCAAGCCAAGAAGGAAGCCCAGGGAAGGTGGGAACTGGGCGAGATCACTGGGACAATACTGAAGAGCAGCAGGAGCACGTAGCGGGGAGCCAGCCAGCAAGGATGGCCACCAGACCTGCAAGGATGGCCACCAGCACACAGAAAGGAGGAAGCCCAGGGAGGAGCTGGTCTTCTGCTCCATGGTGGCATTGCCAGCCAACACCGCTTAATGGCTTTTTTCACATCAAGATCAACTTGCAAGGTCAACTGCAGCTGCAAGCAAAGTGGACACCTACAGTGGAGGGGAAGGGACAAAGGCACAAACGGTGAAAGAGGAGTTCAGGGAGTGCTTGGATAACCTCAGTATTTTAAAATTACTTGGGCCTTATTTTAGAGGGCTTAAGGACAGGGTCATTGCCAGTGCTGGCTTTGGAAAGTCATGTCAAGAGGCTGTAAATCCGGAAGAGCGCAGAGTGAAAGCAGCTGAGAAAACAGGCAGGAGCCACACTGAGCCCTGCCGTGCCAGCTGCACGCGGAGATAAGCCAAGCCTAGAGCCAGCTACTGCTGACAGCCAAGGAGGGACAGCGTGGGCAGCACCACAGTGACATTCAGCAAGCTCCGAAGTCCTCTCCATCACAACCTTTGCCTCAGCAGGATGACACGGAATAGCCTCCAAATATTGAAGTTTAATTTTTTTTCTTTCTATTTCCAAGTGATCAAGTCTCACAGCAAAGCTGACATGCTCCATCACTGATCTCTGTTCTACACCAAGAGAGACTCCGATGAGCCGGACACTTGGCCACCTCTCCAAAGGGCTGAGCTCAGCTGCAGCAACATCAGAAAAATACCTCCCAGGCACAATGGCACTTTCTCATTAAGTTAGACTAATTGGATTTTTTAAATAGGAGAGGAAAATGTCCACATCTGAGCAACTGTCCTGCTTGCAAGGAGCTCTCAAGGTTGCAGGAGCAATTAAGAAGAGGACACCATGTCCAGGTGGCCAGCAGCCCACCCCATCCATGAGATGGTCCAACAGTGGCCCCAAGAGTATAATCATTTACAGTGCAACATTCCCCTGAGTCAGGACAGTCATTAACTCTTTAGCAACCTTGACTTTCTCTTCCACTGACATCCCAGGTCCCTCCTTGAAGTTGTGTCAGCTTTATCTTGTAGTATGCCATGGGAGGAGTTTCATGATGGGATAGATGGGACTCCTTATGAAGAGCCACCTCTTCTTGTTTGCTTTGATGGACCTGCCGGTGGTTTCATTGGATGTCCCTGCAGTCACAGTGCAAGTTCAGGCATTTAGGTTGCCTAATGAGAGGTTATTCTCATTAGGAATAATGAGAATTATTGCCCCATCCCTGGAAACATTCCAGGCCAGGCTGGACGGGGCTGTGAGCAATCTGGTCTAGTGGAAGGTGTCCCTGCCTGTGGCAGGGTGGTTGGACTACATGATCCTTAAAGGTCCCTTCCAACCCAAACCATTCTGTGACTCTATGATTCTAACGTGTGGTCAGCACACATCTCACTAGAGGGCTTCACCTGACCAAGTGGAGATTCCCACCTCCAGGCAGCTCCTTTGGGCCCAACAGAAAAAAAAAAGGAGGCTCTGAGGACGTGGTGCCTTGACCCATGCAGGTGACAGTCCCATTCAGAGGAGGAGGCTTGACTGGTGGCCGCAAAGGTTTTTCCAGCCAACCCTTCCAGGGCCTGCACTGTGGGTCCAGGACAGACCTTGCAAAGCCTGGTGAGCCTTGCTCCACCAGTGCATTGGTCCAAGTCCCTGCGCTAGGCACGGCTGTGCTGATATAATCCCAAATCCTGTCTTAGCTCATAGTACTGCACTAGGGAGTATTAAAAGCGTGTCCATCGCTCATAAATCCAGCCACAAGTGAAAACCTGAATGCTGTACGCAGACAGTGGGTTTGTGTGTGGCTGATGGACACTGCAAGGAGGTAGGGCGTCAGGGGCTCCCACCCAAGTGCCAGTCACTTGAGCCAGGTATCCCCCCAAAATAACTGGAGGGGGGCTATTTACCTGCTGAAAAGCTGGTGGGAACATGCGGAGCATCAGCTGGTAGTTACCACTGAAGCTTGGGATGGAGATGGATGAGGGAGGGGATGGGCAAGTGGGTGGATGGATGGAAGGAAGGATGGATGCATGACCTCTTCTGCCACTGGCAGAGAAGACGAGGGGTCAGGCGGGTCCTAGGGGCGCTGGGCCCCCCCAGGCGGGGAGCGGTGTGCTGGTGTGCCGGGGGGTGGCAGTGTTAGAGCAGAGAAGGAGGACGCTCCCTCCGTGCGAGCAGAGAGCCTGCGAAGTCCCGGAGTCAGGATGCCCCGAGCATCCTTCACCCCGCAGCTCAGCAGCTCTCCAGAGACTCCTGGGGCTGGGAATGAATTTTATTTCTGTGCACATCTCTAGGCAAAGAGAGGAAATAATTAAAAAAAATTTAATTTAACTGACAATTTTTAGCGAGGCGAAAGGAAAAACCAAACAGCGGTTCTGGGTCCCTGCTGCTCAGTTTTGTGTGAGCTAGGACTGCAGCCACCCGCATCTGGAGCACGTCCTAGGGACATCCCGGCTTCCTGCCAGCCTCAGTTTCCCCATCTTCAAAGTCAGGGCTGTTCAGATGAATTTCCCAGTGAATCAAGTCACTACCACCCACTTGTCAACCCACTGCACAGAAAACCCCCAGCCCTGCTTATAAATTTGGGGCTGCTCACCCGAAGAGCACCTGGGAAGCTGTGGGGTACAAGCTGCATAAGACCAGCTGTGCTTTGGGGAATCACTGACTGTTTCATCTCTTTCTAATAGCATGGCACATGCCTTGTGCACAGAAAAAACACACCGGGGGAAGGAAGGTGTCACCCTCACCCTGCCCCAGTACCCCTCTCTGTTCTTGTTTTTGCAACTTGAGCTATGGGGGTGATTTATATGGAATTCATGCACTGTAAGGAAATGCATTTTTATGGCATCCAAATGCTGATTAGATCTCACCGTGACATTCACCTTGTTCGTAGCATATCCATTTATTAATCTTCCCTTATCCAGCTATTTTATTAAAAATCGATTGTGCACGCTTGGCAAAATTGGGTAGCTGAAGAGTGACATCCAGTGTTTTATGCACGCTAAGAGAAATGAGCATTTTCCTACCGAGAACTTTTGAAATTCGAAATCAATGGTGTGGTCAATAATCTTTTAAACTGGGTTCATTATTCCAAAAGCATTGGTTTGCTCCTATATAGGATCACTCCCAGCTCGAGCAGGGAGGAGGGTGAGGGGATGGAGATATGGTGAATGCAGAACTGATATGCCAACCCCCGCAACAGCAGGACCAGGGGATGCTCACTGAAATCAGTAGTGGAATAGTTTACAACAGGGAATTCCTGGTTATATGCAGCAGGCAATGAATCTCGGGGATTTGCAGCCCACAAGGCTGTAGAAATGCAGAGGACCAGCAGGTCAAAGGGGGATTTACAGCCCACAAGGTTGTAGAGATGCAGAGGACAAGCAAGTCAAGTTGATGGGCAATTGGTCCGTGAACAGATGGTGAAGGGGCCGTGTGAGAGTGTTGGCTGCTGGGGCAGTGTGACTGCAATGGAGCCCAGGAAGGGGCTCTCCCCATCAGCATCTCCACTGCAGACAGCAGGCGGGGTGAGCTGGGCCACGGTCTGACATGGCTGGGCACCAGCTGTCCTCTTATGTTCTTGGCCAAACACTGCTAATTTTATTATTATTATTATTACTATTATTATTACTATTATTATTATTATTATTTTATTTTATTTTAAAAATAGAGAAATAATGAAATAAAGAGAGTGAAATTTATTTCAGATGGCATCCATGTAAGAAATTTTTACATAAAAGAATTCTTCACTGGAGCTTTTCTCTTTAAATCTAGCATATATGTGAAAATGAAATTATTTTCCGGCAAGTCATAATTAGGAGAATGAAAGCACTTGTGCTGCTCTGGGACATCCACAGGGTACAGCAGTGTTCATGAGTTTGCTTATGGGAGAACAAAAAGCGGCTCCAGGATGACGCCCCACCTCTGCAGAGCAGCCCAAAGTGTAACCTCTCCCCACAGACCAAGTCACCCAGAGCTTCTTAACGTGTCAGAGCTGCAAAAAACAAAACAAAACAAAAAGTTTAAAACTTTAAAACTCCTTTAAAACTCCTCCTGCATGCTCACTGGGACCCAAGCAATCGGAGGCTCAGGCTCCCCGAGGTTTCAGCGCACTCCAGCACCAGCCCTGCAAGCCCTGATTACGCCGTCCCTCGATATTAATTATTCTGAAAAACATTTCTAAAACCCCAAAGAGCTGCAAGCCACCGAGAGACCAATTTCACTGTTTTTACCAGCGTTGCCACACAAGTGTAAGAATGAGTGTTTCAAAGCAAACACATTTGGAAATGCAACTTCTTCCGAATGTTTACAGGGAGTATTTTCAACATGAGGACCCAGGAGCTCTGCTGTCAGGGACACCACGTCCGCTCGGACGCAATCAGAAATTCAAGTGGGAAATTGTTCCAGAAAATGTACATTAAAAAATGCATGGAAACAAGCAGAGCCATTACCTGCCCTGTTTGCACTGAGCATGATCATGGCTTAGTGTTGACGTTACTTGTTCTCGTGTCCATGGAGCAGGGGCAGATCCTGCCCCCTGCATGGCAAAAAGGGGACACATGCCCCTGGTCTTCTTGCACCAAGAGGTGCTCCAAGAAGTGACCACAGAAACCAGATGACCAGAGATGAGCGTGCGAGGGGGGACAGGGTAGGAGTGGCAGCAGCGTTGGTTTGCAACTTGACAGTTTTTGAAAAATGGCAAAAAAATTTGCAGATTGAGGGAAGGTGAGGGTGGGACACAGGGTGTTTGGGCTCCAGACTGGGAGAGGAAACCACAGGGAGCACCAGTGAGACTCATGCAATGGCAGACAGTGGAGGAGAAGCAATTCGTGAGCTGGAGGAGCAACATGGCAGTGGGAGAAGGTAGCTCAGACAAGTCTGAAGGCAAAGGGAAGGAGGGGGTAGAAAAGGAGATGAAAAGGATTATCTTATGGGTTGTAAGTAATGAACTGAGCTGAACTAGCATGAGGCTTGGTTCTTCTGTCACTCCAATGGGTGGTGCCAGCTAGGAAGAGTGGGATCTCCCAGGTGAAAGGACTTGGCCTTCAAGAGGCACCAGGGTCTCATTCAGGAAGGTCTGGTTGGCTTCTGCCTGACAGCTCTGCTGCCTTTTCTCACACCTGGCCAGATGTGCTTGGGAAGCAGGGATGGCATGGGGAGGCTGCTGCTCAGTGCAACCATAGCACAGGGAAGGGAACTGTCCCCCACCCAAACCCTGGCCCAGGTTGCTCAGAGAGGTCATGGAGTCTCCATCTGTAGAAATACTCAACACCTGACTGGACAGAGTCCTGGGCAACCTGCTGTAGGTGATGCAGATGATCTCAAGAGATGCCTTCCAACCTCAGCAATTCGGTGATGTGGTCATTTGTCCTACAGCATTTAGCAGCCTCCTTTGCTGACATCTGCCAGTCACACTTGAGCAAGTCCCTGCGGCTTCATGTGTAGCATTTTCATGGTACAATCTCTCCAGCTGTTCCAGATGTCTGCTTCTGAATGAGATGAGCTTCCCCAGGGGAGCATCTCACCCATCACAGCCTGACGCAGGAACAGGGACCTCAGACCTGCTGGGGGTGTAAGCATTTGTGCTGACCCCTCCATCCTCCCCCCACCATAGCCATCCCACCTCGGTCAGCTGCAGACACCATGGTGGTGACAGCACCGGGGTCCTACAGAGCTGCACTCCTGGGAGGAGACCTCTCACATACCACCAGACATTGGTGTGCTCAAGACCATACAACACTCAAGTTTAGCAGACTGTTGTGAATCAACACCTTGAGTGACTTTGTCCCGTCCCCAGGGAAGCCAGTGATGACATTTTAAGCCGGAGCTGTTCTTAGTCCTGAGTGTGTGGGTGTTTCATGGAATTGGGGAGTTTAATAAAATTGCCATCCTGAGGGAGGGATTGTTGTCCTGTAACACTTTTTCCCATCAGTTTGTTGGGAATCAGCAGAGGCTAGATAATCCCAGGATCACCTATAGTGGGTGCATCCGAAGCTACCTGTAATTAAAAATTAAATTATAGCTGACAAGACAAGATCACATCTGGAATGGTTTATAATAAGCAATGAGCTCCTCCTTCATGCCATACAAGAGATATTTTATTACCTGTTCTCCTAGAAGAATATCAGAACTATATGTTCAAGTGACTAAAGGTAGGGGAGATTTTTCTCATCCATAGTCTAAGCTCAGGAAACCATAGTGATGTGGGTTTGTCTGCTTGGAAATTTAACTGGTGTCTCCCTGTTAGTCCCTGGAGCAAGGTGTTGACTGCAGGAATATATCCACAGCAGAAACGTGATGGAGAAGGTGTGAATCTCACACCAAAACCTGAACAAGTGTTGTCAGCACTTGGAGGCTATCAAGAACACTAAGTCCATTCAGGAGGGACTTTGCACAGCTCCACCATCTTCTTGATTCTGGCTGTGATGGCTTTTGGTCAGGACATGACTGGAGAATGTCAGGGGGTGAGATATTCAGGAAAATATACTGAGGATTCAAAGATGCCTGCAAACCACCCATTACAGTAAAAGTTTATTTCAAAGATTCTGTTTAAAAACTATCTGGCTCACTCTGGCATGAATCCCATCTCACACTTCACACAGCAAACCACGCTGGGATCCATCTTTGTGTCCTCACGTTCCCCAAAAGATCTCAGCCTCTTGCCAAGCCCTCAGTGATGCTCTGCTGACCCCATCTCCCCCAGTCTGAGGATTCAGCCCCAGGACACTAGACCCAAGGAACTGGTATCTAAACCCCACCTATATTCTGGCTTGACTTCTCTTCCCAGGGATCATTCTGGATGCAAAATTATGAGGACACACTGCAGGAGCACCACCAGACCCCACCACCTGGCAGAGCTCTCCAGCTCTTTCATTTATCAAAGACATGACTGCAATTTGGAGCAATGATTGGGTCAGAGCAAAAGAAGTGAGACTGGTTTGAGTTTTTCTTAGGTATCTAGATGCTCCTGAGATGCAGGTGGGTGCAATTATTCACCAATTGCTAATATTGTAACCAAATCTGTATTTTTCTGTATGGTATCCAAAGGTGCATGCTGTACCACAGAAGCCTGAGTGCATCAGAACCTATTTACACAGGACAGGATTTAACCCTTTCTGATTGCCATCCAACAGCTTTCACTGAAGGCAGTTAAGGGACAGTGAAGATGTTTATGCAGGCATCTGGAGCAAGGGGATGTTTGTGTGGGAGGTCATTTGGAGAAGGCGTTTAGTTTGGTAGCTATGAATTGCACCTCAAAGGGAATGTCTCCATCCATTGACCACAGAACCAGGTGGCACTGTCTTCTCATGCCTTGTGCCTGGATTTCCCAGTCCACACAGCTCTCAAGGGCTGTCATTTTTCCCCTTGGCCTCAGCCACGCTTGACAAAGCCTCCAAAAGAAGAAGCTGTGAGGTTTAGAGGCAATGGTCTCAGGGATGGAGGGGGCAAGGAGATGGGCTGCTCACAGGCGGCTGAAGTAGTCACCTGGTTGTCCATGTAAAGGGGTTGTACATTGGCCAACGTACCTAGACATACCTGAGCATGGTGTATGGAGCAGTCCTGGGCTCCTGTCTGAGGTGGCATTAAGAACCAGAGGCCAACCTGCAGGGATGGTACCCAAGGAAACTCCCAAGCAGCCAGAGATATTGCCCAACATGTTGTCTTTGTGATTTCCCACTCCTCCTACAACCAGCTGAGCCACGTACCAGGCTTGACCTGAAAATCCTGGAGAAAGGAGATGGAGCTAGACCAGATACAGCTCGGGATCCTCTCTGGTTGTGCTTGCATTTGAGCTGTGCCCGCACTTGGGAGAGCTGCTGCTGGCCCTCCCTGAGAGCGGCTCCTCTACCTTGGTCACGCACTACGCCTTCAGTGCATGCCTCGGGTGGTGTGGAGGGGGAGCTGGAGACTTTCGCACCCCCCAGAGTGTGACCCAGGCATTGGAAAGGAAATGCCAAAGGAAGGGCCAGTATTGAACCATGGGAAGCTCCTCCAGATCTGGAAAGAAAAGACAGGTCTTCCTCCAGTGTTTCTCCACTGGCCTCAACACAACAGCTCACTTCCGTCACACGACAGACTCTGGGTAGTGAAAACTCTTCCTTTGCTGCTCCTGATTATGCAAATCTGTTGTACGATCTCCACCTGCTGTGAACTGCGGCATGCAGCAAGGGGATTCAAAACTGTTGAGATGCTCCATCAGGAACATAACGTGTGGGTCTCCCAGCTCAAGGCAAGAAAACATCTCGGAGAGCATCTCTGGGGAGCATCTCTGGGTGGGGAGCAGGGCAGCACGTTCAAATACCTTCAATATCAGTAGTGGCTTTGCCAGTTGATTTACTGCAGGCGTTTTGCCCTTCCCACCAAGGGTAACATTAAGGAAGGGGAAGACCTTGTTATAACTTCAAAGTGCAAGTGAGTTATTGTCGCTACTACTCCGTTAATAACGATAATATTTGTCAGACTAATTAAGTGTTTCATTTTGATTTACTTTTTTCTCATGGGGTCCAGGATGGAAAAATATGATTGCAATACTTGTCAACAGGCTTCCAAAGAAGGAGAATTTGATCTACTATGCCAGAAAACAACTTCAAATCAATGCTAATTTTAAGGACATTCATGCTGGCAATTTTAATTCAATACAATAAATTATCTTGGGGTTTTTAATAGCGAGGCATTGTTTATACAAATTACATCCTTGAAGCTTACCAGTTTGGAAAAAGTAATAACAAGAAAGAAATGGAGAAGGGTAGATTAGATGAGGAGTAGAGAGTAAACGAGATATCAATTGTATTTAAATCTGAATGCGGCAGAAAATCTTTTTATTTGTAATATTAAATGGATCACTTCTATATGGTTACGGAGATGACTTTCTGGGTGAAAGGTAAAACTATCTGAAAATTACCAGAGATTTAATGATGTTAGGAAATTGCAAGAGACCAACCATTACTCTCAACTGCTTGTGGCCAAGCACAAAACATTTCCAAGAGAGTTTTATTTCCGCTCTCTTAAATTGGAATACAGAAAACAAGAAAAGGCATAAAAACTTAAATAAGCTTCATGTCTCCTTTTTTTTAGCATAAACCTGATGAAAACAAGGGTGGTTTTTCTTCTGAACATTATCTTACTCTTGATTTACCCAAAGTTAGAGAAAACAGATAAATTCTGAAGGAATCTGTGCCTATGAAAGTGCAGCAGCTGTTCCATGGATTGAACAGAAGATACTGGAAGTTTCCAAAATGTTGCTTTATTTTGCTGCAGTAAACAAGCATATTCCATAGGGTTTGGGCAGAATAGTCCTTTCCAATCTGCACTAAATCTTCACAAGCAACAAAGGAAGTATTTCTATTGAGAGGAAAGAAAAACTTTGGAACTCAGGAATCTTAAAAGCTCATCATGTAAAATGAGTGGAAAAGTACGGCATGGTCTTTCATATCCTTCTTTGAGAAATCCAAAAGGTATCACAAGTTTATATGAATAATGTAATTGCAGAGCAAATTATGTAAAGTGCAGATATGTGAGGGCTTTAAGTCATCACACATTGTGTCCCCCTCCAACTGACCTGAAGTCGCTGATAGATACTTATTCCTAGCTTTTTATTACGGTGTCTTTGAACTTTATGAATCTCTGAAACATTTCTTGCTATGGTAAAAGACATGATGCTGACCTACATTAGCCCAAAAAATTACTGTGAAAATTCCTTTCTTTTTATGTACCAGGGAATGACCTAGAAGTCGAAAGAAATTCTACATTTTCATCTGAATTTCAGCAACAGCAGCAGAAATTGTCCACGTGCTGCAATGGCCGTGGGAAACACAGTGAGCTGCAAGTAGTCAACCAGAGGTAACACGGGTATGGAAAACGGTGATTAGAATGACTTTGGGTAGCAAAGATTGTAATAACCTAGCAAAAGAGAGATGGATGATTGACTGCTGCTGAGCTAATTCCCTGCATTCCCTTAGAGCAGAGAAATGGGCGTTTCCATAGTGCGGCTCATCTCCTCCTCGGTGCAGAATGGGGCAGAGGAGCTGCACCCCCCCAAAATCCCCCTCTTCCCTGCGGACCAGAAAAGGGACCCAGGAGGACCAGTGGAGATGCAGGGGCTCTGCATGGAGAGTACCCAAAGCTAGATGAGACGAATCCTTGCCCTTCGTGCCCAAAGCTGAAGAGCATGCCATCTGTAGACATAATCCGCATCACCAACAGAGACTCCAAAACATCTCAATTGCGGGTTAGAGACAAGAGGGGCTGAGCTGTGTCTCACAATGTGCTCAGCTCTGCGAGATTTCATCCAACGTGTGTTTTCCTTGCCGAACCTCTGCAAAGCTCCTTAGAGAAATGTCTTCCTGCACATCAGCCCGCTTCTTTACTCCTTCTTCATCCTTGCAGGCGTTTTGACAAGCCCCACCATGGAAAGCTGCAGCAGCAATGCCTCCACTAAAGTATTTTTCTTGGTGGGCTTTCCAGCTCTCCAGGATTTCCAGACCTCCCTCTTCATTGTGTTCTTGCTATTCTACCTGCTGATCCTGGTTGGCAATGCTGTCATCATCACCGTGGTTGTGGTTGACCATACACTCCACAAACCCACGTACTTTTTCCTGATTAATCTCTCCGTGTTAGACGTGCTATTCACAACCACCACCATCCCCAAAATGCTGGCAATGTTCCTGGCCAATGCTAAAACCATCTCGTTTTGGGGCTGTTTTCTGCAGATGTACAGTTTTCATGGGTTGACGGTAGCCGAGGCACTTCTCCTGGTGGTCATGGCTTACGACCGCTATGAAGCTATCTGCAACCCCCTTCATTACCCAGTCAAGATGACAAGAAGAATGAACATCCAGCTGGCAGCAAGCGCCTGGATCACTGTGTTGCTAATACCCTTGCCCGTCATCATGCAGACCTCTCGGCTGGCTTACGGGCACACAACCAGGGTTCACCACTGCTTTTGTGACCACCTGGCTGTTGTACAAGCCGCGTGCTCAGACTTCAGTGCTGATTTCCAGACCTTCTTGGGGTTTTCCATTGCTATGGCAGTGTCAGTCATCCCTCTGTTGCTTGTCACCCTCTCATACATCCACATCATCCTCTCCGTACTAAAGATCAACTCCAAAGAAGGACGCATGAGAGCTTTTTCAACATGTACTTCGCATCTGCTTGTGGTGAGCACCTACTACTCTTCCATCGCTGTGGCATACGTGTCCTACAGAGCAGACATCCCCGTTGACGTCCATGTCATGAGCAACATTGTCTTCTCTATTTTGACTCCCTTGCTAAACCCCATAATTTATACTTTACGGAACAAGGAAGTAAAATCTGCAGTTAAAAAGTCTATTCTTCTGAAAATCTTTCCCCTTTTTAAAAAACACAGTTGATGTGGGTAAAATTTACAGCAGTGCAGAAGCCTCATGCTATTTATTATTTCAGTCCTCTGATTAATAAAGACATCATCACCTTCGGAGTTCTGTCTGAGCCGTGGCATATCCTACGTTAATGTATTTCAGCCTACTTCTGTGAAGTCTTCAGTAGACTTGCTGTAATATTTATAATTTTCCAGTCTGGTTTCTATCCTTCAGTGACTAAATCACTGATGCACTAAATAAAGCTGTGCATGCACTAAATAAAGCTGAACTAGAGCGTTACCATGTTTCTTTACGCCTTCCCCTCCATGGTGCAGCGTGGAGGATGCATTATTTTAATCTCTCCATTAAAGACTTTCAGGGGTGGAAGCAGTTATTTTCCCGACAAATGACAGAGGTGACCCTGGGCTGTTACTCCTGGGCAAGGAAACTACAAAATCACTTTCCAGGACTGCAGAACTGCAGGAAAAGTTAAAGATAAATTAAAAATGCAGCTTGTACAGCTGGATGAAATGGGGGGGGTGTGCAATACGGGGCTATCAGCCACCTCTTAGATCCCACAGCGTGATTCACAGGTTCCTGCACTAGGAAAGCCGATGTGAAGCAACAGACAATAAACCACCATGAACCTCCAATTTTAGGCAGAGATGTTACCAGGCATCGTAAACTGTCATTGTTTATCTAGAGCTTATTTAATTCATTTTTTCCTCCAGAGCAGACAGATAGTCCAGTGCAAATGAACATCTCTGACCTTTTGAGACATGCTTGGTTTTTTCTAAGAGTAACATACTGAAATGTATCTTTCCTACAGCATCTGTTTAACAGAACCTTCCAAAGCTCATTAACAGTGTTTGGGGTCTGCAACAGAGATTCAGGGGAAGTCTTGGGCTAGCTCCTCACTCATTCTTCCATTAACATTTTTAACTCGAGATGCAGATTCAACCCATTGCTTTGACAGCCCATGTAAGACTAGAAGGGTCTCCACTTCCAGTGCACTAACATCTTTACCCTCCTGTGACCAACCAATGCTCTTGGCTGCCTCTGAGCAGAGGACCAAGGAAGCCAGAGAGCAGAAGACTCTGCCAACTCTGCCAAGCAGGCAAGAGTGTGGCATGGCCATTCTCCTGCACTGCCCACCACCAAAAATGGACACATAAATTGGGAATTCATTGAAAGATACCTAAGAAAGAGTTCATCTAAACATAGTGGTTGATTTGGGTGGAGGATGTTGTTTTTAAAATGGTTTTTAAACATTTCCCTAACATGCAGAGCAGAGCACCTTCTCCATCATGAGCGTGTGAGCAGCACCTCTGAGCTTGTAAGAGTCACTGAAGGCCACACTCATGATAGGGAGGATGCTCTGCACATCGGCATGGCATCGTCTTGGTTGCCTAAAAGTGGCCACAATGCTTGGGCATAGGTCTGTGCTCCAAATGAGGACACACCATGGGATCCAGGCAGGGAACAAAAGATGTCTGTGTGCTCGTTAACACATGAAAACTCAGCACTGATCCCCTCTTCACAAGAGAGGAGACCTGCACACATGTTAAGGAAGAGGTTTCCACCAGGGATCTTGCAGATGCACTAAGAAGCACACCAAGTTCAGGTGCCTGAAGAGCTTTTGTGGGACCAGGAGGTCTCTAATGAGCTTTGAGGACTTCCAGGTTTAGACTCTGTTAGAGAGGAGGCACCATAGACCATTAATTTTCCCTTGGTCCCATCTTTTGCAGAATGTGGGCTTTGGGTCTGAGAGAGCTGACATTTCCTTGCAGCACAAAGCTCCATCACTTCTAGTTCAACTCAAGTGGAGTTTTCAGCTGAAATCCCCTCCTAACAAATGTTTAGAAGCGAAGAACTGTTCACATCAACCAGTAAAATGTTCTTTTTTTATTACTCTCACTGTTAAAAACTTAAGCCTTATTTCCACTTTGATGTTACTAATTTCCCACCATAAGATCTTGTTTCATTTTTTGTCTGACAGCAGATCCCTGTTGCCCATGTAAATTCACATACAAGACGATGAAACTCTTTAATGAAGCACCCAGAGGCTCTCACTGTAATACACATTTTCCAAACTTTTAACAATTCTCAAGACTTTTCTCCCAACCCTCTTTATGTTTTAACATTCTGCTTGAAGGATAATCATAAAACCAGGATATAATAATCCTGTATTGGCTGCACCATCATCAAACAGAGATATCACTACATAAATGCTTCCAGCATTCCCCTCCTTATACAGGATTGTTTTACTCCTTTCAAAAAATCATTTTGCAGAGACAAGTGTTCATGAGGAAAAAAGCCCTAAATATACGAATTTTAGCTAGTATTTTGATTGCATGGATTTTTCCAAGTGCCCTGAGGACGGGAAGCAGCCAGCACATCGAGCAGGGAGCTGTGCAGAGCCCAGCATTGTGGAAGTGCCAAGCCCAAACCAACCCATCAGGGCTTGCGTGCCTTTTTTATCCGCAGCTTGGGAACTCCTCCGAAATCCCTGGGATGGGATGCTGGAAAGGGATTAAATATTCATTGCAATCCAGGGGAAGAAGGAGCATGGTCGATGAGGAAATGGGGAGTGCTGTGCTCTCCCCTCAGCTGGCCATCAGGAAAAGAAAAATTGAGCTCAGGAGAAAGGACGCGTTTGGGTTTCCCGCGCCAGCGGGTAGGTAGTTTTAAACTATAAGAGAGTACATTTAGATTAGATATGAGGAATGAGTTCTTTATCGTGAGTTGGTGAGGTGCTGGCAGAGGCTGCCCAGAGCAGCTGTGGGTGCCCCATCCCTGGCAGTGCTCAAGGCCAGGCTGGACGGGGCTGGGAGCAACCTGGGCTGGTGGGAGGTGTCCCTGCCCGTGGCAGGGGGGTGGAACTGCATGGTCTTTAAGGTCCCTTCCAACCCAAACCCTTCTGTCATTCTATGACGTTCCCAGCTGTCATAACAATCCTGTGGTGGTCTTGGGTGATTGCTCATAACCACAAACCACAGTGGGCAACCAGCCACCACAGCCACAGGCGTGAGATGCTGAGACCCACCAGCAGCACCGCTCCTCCCCTCCCAACACCTGTGGGCAAAATGGGGTGAAAAAGCCCAAAAAATGAACAAAAAAATGAACATCACCTGTCACTTCTGACCAGTTTGTTTCATTGTAAGGGAACGAACCTCCCCCAAACCCAGGTGTCCCCTCTGTGTCCTTCACAGGAGCCATCTACAGGAGCTGCACCCAGAAGGCACCATTCCAGCACATGCACCTTTATCTCTGGAAATTATTAATATAAAGCCATTACTTGGATTTCTGTCCCCCTGCCCTTGCATGCTGCAGTATTGCTGGGACTTAGCCTCGAGGAGGAGGGGACCTTTCTAGGACCTCCCGAGAAGAGCGGAGCTTGCAATGAAGGGCACAGCCGTAGCACAGCACAGCACCTCTCCACCAGCACGACTATATAAAAGAAGGAAATCCACCCAAGGGATTTTATCTCATTTTCAAATAGAGTTTTCCCCCTGTACACTGTGACCTGTGCATTTACTTTTAGGAACTGGACTTTTTTTACCTGGGTAAAGCCTGATGCTCTTGGCTGCTCAAGAGGGAAGCCAAGACCTTGGCTGGCTCTTAACGTCTGCATTCAAGGGCAAGGTTAGAGCAGGCAGGGTAGAGGCTTGCAACCAGCATTCAGAATAACATTACAGAATATAACTACCAAGATAGGATGCTAAAGCCTTCTCCACTTCCCTCATTCATCACATTTGACAATATAATAATTTTGCCTAACAGCTAGAAACCATTTCCAGCTAATACTATTTGTTATCTGCAGCAATAGCATTATACTAATATCCAGAGGGTCACGCAGCTGCCTTTTACAAGACACTGCATTCGCGTAATGTGTTTTCTGCTCCAAATCTTCATCTCGGTTTTATATGAAACAAAAAATAAATAAGAATTACATCGAGCAGAAGAACCTGCAGACTCTGAGCACCAGTTTTCCAGATGTAGCTGGGTATTTCCAAGCCATGAGATGCAGTCTGTTTATGAATAAGAACCCCCAAATCCTTCCCATACCCAATTTGTATGTCAGCCAGAACAACACTGCATAATACTTTATTCTCCATCCAAGCAGCAAATTTTCTTACCTAATACTCATTATCACCCTTAAATTACTCCAGTGCTCTCCACCTCGCCTTTGGGGATGTCAGCCCCCCTCCTCCAGCCCCTCCACACCCCAGCAGCTCAGGCCACTCTCCTTTCGCAACAGAAATCTTGCAGGAAAACCACAATTTGATTTTTTTTCTCATTTCAAAATGAAAGAAAATCAAAATCAAATCAAAAGCTGTCTGGTTTTGCATCCATATAGAAATATATGCACCCCAAGGAGCTTATTAGTGCCCACATACATCTGATGGTCTCCTCCTGCATCGCGAGAGCCCTCTCCCCCTTTGACTTGCTGCTGCTTCTTCATGCCGGAGATGCCCTTCCCAAGTGGGTCATGGGCTTATATGTTGTGCAAATTATGTACATGTGGATGTGAAGCAAAGGCCACATTGTTTCAAGTGTCATTATAATAATAACAATAGCTTAAAATGATACAAGAGTTTATATAATCTATTTTGCAATCAGAAATCTTCTATATAAAGTTTGTGTAAAAACAGATGTTCTTTTTCCATGGTCCCTTTATGCTTACCATCGAACACAAAAATACATTTGCTTTCATTGTTTGGTTTGGTCTGATTGTTTTCGCATGGTGTGAAGTGATAGCTTGCCTCACCTACCACAGCGCTCCATGGAGAAGGCACCCCAGGGCACCCTCATGCACATCCTTCCCTCCCACAAAAGCACAATGTTCACCAGGGTCACTCAAAAGCCTCCAGAAAAAACAGAGTGCCACAAGCAGCACCCCATCCGACCGCAGGTGATGCTCCCCCCTTCTCATGCACCAGGGCCAAGCTCTCCATAGTCAACAAGGGGAAAAAAGGGAGCGATTCAGGCATACGTCATCTTGCCTCTTGTATTCCTCCATGCGGGATAGTCTGCACCTGGAAATGTTTGCAGTCACCAGGGTGACTGGGCTGGACACTTCTCTCCTTAGAGCAGATCAGTTCTAGTCAGCTCACAAGGGATCTTGCTGCAGCATCATAGCAGGGAAAATACAAAGCCATGAGGTTTCCAGGGCTGTTTATAGATTTAAGAGCCAGGGAAATCTGGGTTGGAAATGTCATAACATCTGCAGTAGAGTGATACATTTTATTTTTTCTTTTAATTTTAAGAGACTAAAAGTAAAACTGCAGGTTGAGCAGTGGGGGTACCGGCAGGCAAACCCCCAGACACGCAGCTTCTCCACGGGGACACGTCATGGCAGAAGTCCCAGAATCTGGAGAATGAATTCATTATTTTCTTGGTGGTTTAACACCATTTTTTATTGTTTGCACCAACAGTGCAGCCTTGGTGACATGGTTATTTGTTTTTTCCGCTCTGCTTTTTGCATAGATTTTTCTGCTTTTGACTGCATCCCTTCGCTCCCAGAGAGCTACATGACATTTGCTGTGTATTTATCACGCTGTGAGAGTCTGAAAATAGTCAAGAGCCAGGGGGGGAAGGCTTTTCTTGTAAACAGAAGAAGAAAAGCCTTATGGCCCAAGCCCCTGGGAGCCCAAGGAACAGCTGGGAAGCCGCTCACAAGTCAGGCTTTACTGCAGCTTCCCCGCTTAATGCCTTTCTTCACCATTTCTTGCTTGGAAATCTGCACAGCTGCAAACCCTGCCAAGAGCCGGGTGTCTTTCAGGGTCTTCCAGTGGTCATGAAACCCTTGGTCTTCCCTGCACGCCTCTGCTTTCCCATATCCAAGGCTGATGACCTGCCCTATCAGAGCAGGGATGTTGCTGTGTCCGAGAGGAGATGCCTCCTCTTTCACCCAACCAGGCAAGAAGGGATCAAGAGGGATCCTCCTCCCCGTTCCTGCTGCTGAGAGCTTTCTCCTTGGTCCCTCTGCACCTGGCTGGTGGGAGCAGGGGAGACACCATGCCCTGGAAGATGCTTTTCCTGTGTGAGGATTGCTCCTTGTGCTGGGGGTGAGCTGAGCCCTGCACACCCCAAGGGAAGGGAGAAGAAGAAGCAGATGTGCAGTCTCACCATGTACCAAATTCTCCAGCTCTTGCTATTGGAAAGGATGGGGCCTGGGGAGGTCATTGCAAGGATCCTGTTTGGCCCAACACACCTTTCTACAAGTCTTCAAGACAAGAAGTAGCAGCATCTTTCTGCCCTTGCAGCAAAGATGGTGAATGGTGTCCTGGGCTGCATTAGACAAAAGTGTTGCCAGTAGGTCAGAGGAGGTGATTCTTCCCCTCTGCTCAGCACTGGTGAGGCCACAGCATCACAAAAGCAATGATTCTGGTTTTCTCTAGAAAACAGCAACTCAATGCTATCAGCTGCCCCTGAAATGGAACAGAGTAGTCACGAACACTGGGAAGCAAACTGAGCAAAAGCAAAAGCATCATTATCCCACACAGTGCCTGAATCCTCAGATACAACAATTTTATCTCTTCATCCACCTCAAAACAGATTATTTGGTGTTCCTCCTGCTGCAAACACACCCCCAGAAGATTTCCTCTGGCCCAGGCTGGCTTTGACCCTTCATGTGTTGCTCCAGTTTTGCTCCTGCAGTCTCACACTGTGTTCATCGTGCTTTGTCTCCTCTGCTGGGGATCACTGAAGGGCTCCCAAAGGGCTGATCTCTCCCTGCATGTTTTGTCTTTCCTCCACATATCAGTACGTTGCCTCTGCTTCGCATCCATGCCCTTAACAGCTTTTCTTTAAGGACCCACCAGCCCTCAGCTGAGGAGGTGACCCAGGTATCTGGGAGCCTCCATCCCAGGTGAAGCCACAGCCACCTGGCTGGCACGTCCAGGAGAGGAGCCTCATGCCATGAGCAGGAGGTGGGCTGAGCCTGGCCATGACCCCCCTGCCCAGCGCCGTGCCCCTCGGGGGAAGGAGAGACAGCAAGCTTCATGACAGAGCAATTCCCATTTAAATGCTCTGATGGGAAGAATGAACATTTCAGCATTAACAGACCCCTGATTTCTGGAATTCAGTTCTGTGCTGCTGGGAAAGGTGCGGGCAGAAGGGCAGGGAGGTCTGGATGCTAGCGGGAGGACAGAAGAGAGCCCAGGTGGTAGGTGGAGGAGGGACAGGGCAGGATGGGAGAGGATGGATGTCAGGTGGAGGGGGGATGGTGGCAGTTGGAAGTGGAACTGGGCTGCTGGGAGGTGGTAGTATGAGGAGGGATGGGAAATGGCATGGGATGGGATTAGATGGGATGGGATGGGTGGCAGTTGGAGAAGTGATGGGGTGGGACGGTATGGAAGGGAATGGCATGAGATGGGTGGCAGTTGGAGAAGGGAAGGGAAGGGGGAAGGAGGGGAGGGATGGCAGGTAGAAGAGGGTTGGGTTGGTGGGGGGTGGCAATTGGAAGATGACAGGGCAGGGCTGGGTGGCAGCAGGGTGAGGAGCTGGGGGGGCAGGACAGGTTCAGGTCGGGGCAGGACATGGAGACCCCCAGTGCCAGTTGGTGGTGCAGGAGTGGAACTGCATGAGTCCAAGAGCAGGGGCTTGGGCACAGCTCAGGGCTGGAGGGGCTGGGGGCAGTCAGGGGTGGCCAACAAGGGGATGAGAAAGATTGGGAGTGGGGCTGGGCGGCTGCTGGGAGGGGTGGGATGGGGCCACAGCTAGGCGAGATGGTGGGGATGGAGGGAAACAGGGTGACAACCCCCTGGGGTGGGTGAGACCAGGGGAGGTTGAGGTTGGGGCTGTGCTGATGGCATGTCTCCACAGGACTGGCCTGGCCTGGAGGGCCACAGGGATGGGGACAGAGCGCTGTCCACCCCCAAAGAGCGTGTGGGTCACAGCACTGATCCTGCTTCTCTGCTCAGATGAGGGGCAGGGAGACGGAAAGATGGAGCAGGGCCGGGTTTCCCCAAAGGGCAGGGTGGAGGCAGGTGGGATGAGAAGCGAGCAGGGGGATGTGCAGGGCATGCATGGGGTGACAGGGGATGGGGGACATGCATGGGAGGACATGTGCTGGGGGATGCAGGCATGGGGACATGTGGAGGGACATGGGGGGCAACAGGTGGAGGGATGTGGGATGGAGGATGCAGGCTGGGGACATGGGCTGGGGGACATGGGCTTGGGGACCTTGGTGAGGGCATGGCAGAGTGGGAGACAAGGGCAGGGGATGCAGGATGGGGATGAGCATGGAGGGACATAGGCTGGGGAAGGTGGGCTGGGGACATGAGTGGGGGGGATGCATGCTGGGCTCAGCATCTTGTAATTACAGAAGTAATCTCATTTTCCCCCTTGTTAAAAAAATGTCCTCTAGAGTTTCTTGTACCCTAAGCTTCATTAGAAGCCAGCATTAACAGCAAAGAGTGGCTCAACCACCTCCTTTATACCTCTCATTTGAAGATGGATGGACTCACAAAATTTAAACATATCAGATTTTTCAAACTTCCACTTAAAATCCTCCTTCTGCACTGCAGGGGTGGGAAATCCTTCATTGCCTGGTGTGATTAATGCCCTTTTCCCCTAAATGCAGAACCTCTTTCAAATTTTGCTGACGCATCGAGAATCATCTGCTCCGAAGTCACAGTGCCCAGGCGGCTGGAGGCAGAGGATGGGACCTTCACAGAGGTCATTTGCTTTTTAGGAAACGTTTTTTTGACCATGGGTCTGGACCATAGCCTCTTCAGGGGCCATGGGTGGGTGCCAAAGGGAGAAGGGGGCAAGGAGATGGCTCCGGCTTCCCAGCCAAAATCAGCCTGTAAATAGCGTTTTCACTGTTAGATTAATTTCTGAAATTAATCAGTGCCTTGGCCGTTCCAGGGGGACATGTCCTATTTAATAACGGCAGAAGGACACCACCACATCATCCATCTCATGCAGGCAAAGTAATGCTCTTCCCCAGTTTTCCGTCCTCTGTTGTTTTTCACACAGGGCCATGACAGGAATATCATGGACCCACGCTGAGGATTTCTGCTTTGCTTTTCAGAAATTTGATAGCCAAGGAATCCCGGTTTTCACATACAGTGCAGAGGGAGACCTGATAACCGAGTTTCCATGCATTCAGGTAAGTTTAGACATCTGTCAAGGATGCACCGACAGCCAGAACAAAATGACCCTCTTCCTCCTCACAGGCTCATTCAAATATACCAGTGGATCTACAGAAGGAATGGCTTTCTGTTTCTAAAAAAATCCATTATTTTTACACCATTTGTTTAAAAAAAAGAAGGAAATTGTACAGAGACTGATAAAAACCATTTCAGGTTGATCAGCATACTTGATTTCCCTGTCAAATCTTTAAAGTTTTACATGTAATTTCACTCCATCAAAAGAAAAACTGAGAAATCACAAAATACCCCCCCTGAAAATTCATCATTATCCAATGACGAGCTCTCAGGCTCCTGCTTTGCCCCTGCTTACCTTCTGTGCCTTCACATTTTCTTGCATGTGAAATACTCCTTTCAAAGTGGTAAAGGATGAATTTGGGGAAGTTCTATGCGTCCCTTTACTGATGCGGGGGTGGGGGTCGATGGCAGCATGGGAGCTTTTCCCACAGCCTGAAACCATGTTTGCACCTTGCAGGACGACTGATACTATGAGGGGATGTATCAGAAGCACATGCTTCGGGATCAGGTGGGGCTCTTCCCAGGGCACAATCGGAGGTTCAGTATCAGATTAACTGGGATGGGGATTGATCTCCCTTTTTAAAGGAGATGCCCTCACTTCTGCGTGTGATGCTTTCTGCTGCATCTCTCTACTAAAATCCCACTCTTCAAACACAGCTGAGATTTTGTTTAGCATTACAGATTTTACAGCACCTCCAGTATGGATTTTAAAGGCAGATATTTCATAGAAATACAGTTTTTAATGAAATTTTTGGCCAATGTGCTTTATAGTCTTCTGGCAGCCAGTAAGCAGGTAGCAGGTTTGACGTGCCCAGGCAGTTCAAAGACTTCCTTCAAAAGACAGCAAACTAAACAAGCGCTTCTCGAGAAACTTCCCTCTTCGGGTGCACTCTTTGCCTGGGATGTATTTATTTCTGATACTGCAAGCTCTGAACATGAGACAGACAGCATACACGTACGGACGTAACAGTCTCCGGTAAATCAGACTTCCCAAAATGCTGCATTAAACTGGTGGTCACCCATAACTGTCACCAACACCCCTCCTGAAGTCCTTCCTGTAGAACTTAATTACTTTATAATATCACTCAAAAGGAAAGGAATACCAGTGTAACCTCTCCCCTGAAGATTAAGAGAATATTTAAATGAACCATGCACAGCTCAGCAGCCCTTTCCTTATCTACCCCTCTGCAACATCATCAAGCCCAAACCTTTGACCTTCCCCAGAAATACCAGTCCTGGGGAGCACAAGCTGCTTTTTTTTAAATGAGATTGTCCTGACTTTGAAAACAGTTGATTTTACTTCATACTATTTTCACTGGCTTTGGCAGAAGGAAGTTATCCAGCCTTCCACACAGCCATCCATGATTTACAGCATCCAGCTGCCCACACTCTGCACTGGCGTCAGAGCCCCCACAGCAAGTCTTAGCTTCCTTCACAGCCTGCATGCAGGGGACTCACAGGGTGGGAAACCAGCAATTTTCTTCCCCACTAAAGACCTTCTTGATAAATGCGCTAGCACAACTGCCTTAGCGAAATCTTCTGCGTTTCCAGCTCAGTGCTTGATGAGGCCACGTTTTCCTATTGTGATAAACAAACCAGTAATTATGAACGTTTTAGGACCAGATAACTCAAACTGGCAAAACTAAGACCCACGGAGCCTCTCCTATAAAACCAGGCATAAGACTGAGATTTGGTAGCCCCACCTGCACATTCTTTCTCAAACAAGTACCCTAAAAGGTCTCTGAATTGAGGCTTTTTGGAATGCAAACTTACTGGCAGATGCAGCCTATTTAGCTGCAGTGTCTACATGAGGATAAACAGATCTTAAAGACAGATGCTGCTTGGAAGAGCCGTAGCGTAGAGGTTTTATTGCCTTCTCACTTTCATTTAATCTATAGCGTTCATCTGCAGCTTTGCTTTTCCCCAAAGCTGCATGATTGCTCTCTCAAGGCTGTCTTATGGTTCCTAAACCTTAGGCATGACACTTTTTTTTCCATAAAAGATCTTTTAGGTGAGCTTGTTGCATCTTCTCATAGAATCCCGTGAGAAGCAGTAGTATGAATGAGCTAAATATTTCCATATCCCCCCTTTCAAAAAAAAACCAACAAAAACACATAAAATATGGGCTTATTAGCCCTGAACCCCAGAAGTGGCTCCTGGAGCTTCTACCTGTTGGCGAGATGCAGAGGGCTGCCCTGCATCTCCAGCCACACCATGATGAGCACCCTGCACCTTGTTTATTTTTGTATTTACTAAATAATTTAAGAAGTCATTTGGTTCAATTGTCTTACTGACTTCTCTGTTTGAAAATTCACAGTGGAGTTTTGCAAACTGGAGATCTGAGGTACAAAATCAAGCCTGTGGAGAATTCCTTGACATTTCAACACCTCATCTACCCAGGGACGTTGGAAGGCAGCTCAGGTTGACTGCACCAAGTGCCTGAAAAGCACAAGGACCACCTGCCCAAAGATGGAGATCTTGCAAACGGGCATCGTAAAGTCCTTGTTACTGAAGTAAGGACTTCCCATCCACTCGTGTTGATGTTGCACATTCGTGTGTATATGTACAGGTTATGTTAAATGCTGGGAGTGATCCCACCACATGGAAAATTCCTTTTGCATTCGTTACAGGGGTTTCACACTGTAAAGCATCTGCAGGTCTGGAAGCAAACAGGATTTCTGTAGAGTGATGATGAACAAAGGACCTTCACATGGTATGGAAACCATACCTACAGCCATGCCTAAGCATCACATTGTGAAATGTAGACCCCATTTTTTTCTGGAGGAGTGTCAGGTAGCACTTTGACAGATGAAATCATCCTGGTCTGGGTTTGCTTCTCTCTTGAGATCTCTTTCTCTTTGCCAGTTAATCTCACAAACCCTGAAAAAAATATTCAGGTCTTAAAAATGCTGGTTGAAATGAAAGTGGAAGGAGCAAATAAGAACTTCTTTAAGACAGCGATAAAGAGGGGAGTTGACACCTCTGTCAGTTCCAGAGGTAAAAGCATCTGAAGGTTGCAATAAACAAATCTGAAATGATTAATTATTTTTAAAGACAGTTAGAGAACGTTTCTAAATAAGCTGTGATCAGAAGCTATAGAAGCAATGACTTTCTGTTATAGATAATCTATTGAAAATTCAGTATTTTACCGCCTGACTCCAGAAATGAAAGTTGTAGACTCGTGGCCCAGGGGTCTGCTCTTCCCTCCAGACCCTATTCTAGTCAGGTTGCCCAGCCAAATAGCCTGGAAAGGAAACAGCCTGAGTGGGGAAGATGCGCTCCTGGGATATGGGTGTTATCAGCCCCTCGGACAACAGTCTTGAACACCATCTCATAGGATCATAGGATGACCCAGGTTGGAAGGGACCACAGGAGGTCTCAGATTCAGCCTCCTCCTCTATGCAGGCTCAGCTCTGAGGTCAAACCAGGTTGCTCAGGGCTTTATCCAGTCGGATCTTGAAGACCTCCAAGGATGGAGACCGCACAACCCCTCTGAGAAACTTGAATATTGAATATCAAGCACTTGCAATGCTTGAATCTTCCTTGTTAGTGTGTCAGAAGTAGATGCTCTGAGGATGTAATTCCCCTTTTCTAGAGAAACATTTGAACACCTTCCAGTGCTCTGCCTGTGCTGCCTTTCCCTTACCTCCAGAGGGAAGGCCACAGCTGGGTGCCTCTCTTCCAGTGGTCATTTTTGCTGAAGTTTTGTGAGCACTGAGGAAGGGGGAAGGTTACATCACCTGTCTTTCTGACACAACTCCTGCTCCTACACCCAATTTGTTTGCTTTTCTTTTCCCTCATTAAGCAGCAGAATCATTTCGAGTCTCATCACTTGATCACGCTCCTCTGACGGAGTTGTACTCAAACCTGCCAGCATGCCGAGGTAACTGCAGGCTGCAGGGGTAGGCGTTGAACAGCTTCTGCTCCAGGTCTGACTCTCTTGGGACTTCATTTAATGCACCTTTAGGACTTGGCAATAAAGATCAACAACTGCTCTCTCTGTGTCTTTAGTCAGTATTCACCTTATAGTAAGCAAATCTAAACTCTGCTGCCCCAGTTTGCTTAAATTACACGGAATAAAAATCTTTAGCAATATCAAAATGCACTCATCTGCTGGTTCTTTTCTGTTCAGAAACACAGTTTCTGTGTTTTCAAAGGAAATCAGTTTGTTCTGACATCATTTGATATTGGGATATTACTGATGCGGCTGTTTTCAGAAACACCTTTGTTAGAAAAATAGTTTATTTGCTTTGATTCGTGAATGCTTTTAAAGCCTGTGAGGACTTTTGTCATTACTGTTCCTGCTTTCAGAAGAGCTGAGATAAATGTGTTATTTTTGTACCTATGAGTCTGGATTATTTATAGCGACAGCCTGGCCTATGCCAGTGCACTATGATTGAATTCGGTGGAAGAAATAAAGAGTGACATTCAGAGATGCTGCCTCCTGATAATAATATGAAGCATTCAGATGAAAGAATTACTTATCAGCTCCCATGGCGGAAATGTAGTTTTATAAATTGCTACAATTTCACTGAATTTCCTGAGAAGCTGCCAGGGAAAGAGGATAATTTGGAATAATAATAAAGTGGTATTTGTTCAACAAAGAGAGGTGAGTCCCCATGCTTAAAGCGACTTAAGCAATAGTATTTTTTTAGGCACACATACTTCTGGAACAGCCAAACCATTTAGAAAATTGCCCTTCTGAGAGACAGCAACTCCTCCTCTCTGCTATCACCAAAACGCCTGGGAACTACTCAAGAGAAATGCTAACGTGTCTTCCTCATTCCCATCTCGGCCAGTGCCAAAGCTACCACCTAGGCTTTTGTAGGGTCATCCTCTTTTTCTCCTTCTCTTACTTGACCAAGTTCACAGATCTTGGATGCCCTTATGGTCTCACTGAATGCTCACCCCGTATCAGAGACGGGACGATGCTGCCACAGAGCGACATCATGCTCAGAGGAGAAGAATAACCCCCACCACTGCTTGCCCATTAACCAATTGATACTAGCAATTAACATGCTGGATGTACAAAATGTAGATGTCAATGAGCTTGACCCAGCCCAAGACTGGGCAGATTTTAACTATGGAGCTGCCCATGCACAGGTAAATGTGCAAAGGGCAGCAGAAAGAAATGCTAAAAACCTTATTTCCAGAGGCTGCTGGATCCCAGGCACAGTATGTGGTGCCTCTCACTGCCTGGGTCTATCGGTGGGCACGCTCCCATTTGCTGTATTACGCAGGCATGCTGGGCAAAATGAAAAACTAAGAACTATTTTTGTGGTTTTCATATGACTGAACAACCTCACTTCAGGACCAGTTTTTATCTGCAATTATCTGTTTATCCTCCTCCAAGCACTGAGCTGCTTGATGCAGGCACCTCCTGTTGACCCCGCTCAATTCTCCCTTTGACGTTGGTTTTTTGGTGCCAAATTTAATGATTAAAAAATGGCCTAAGCACATGCAAAAGTCTGCAGCTCATAGTGAGCTGATTTAACACAAGCAACGCCAGGTAACCCCCCTGCTACCAAGAAAATCCCACCTACAACTGTGTTCTGTCTCTGAATCTCTCTGCTGTTGTCCCGACTACTTGTTACACTCTTTAATCCTTCTCTAAATGCATAATTACTCTGTGTTCTTGTACTTAAGGGAAATTCTGGATTAGTTTGAGTAACAACACTTTGGGTTTTTGTGATGCAGTGTAAGCTTTAAAGCTTCTGAACATACCTCAATAACCACCATGCCATTTGTTCACTTCTAGGAGGTTCCTGGTCTCCAGATCCTGTCTGTGCCCACCAGATACATGGAGCTGGCTCTGACCACAAACAAACAAAGAGCTGGTGAGCATCAGAAATTATCGCCACGCTATGGCTGCTGAGTTATATTGAAGGCAGTCCTTGGTGTTCAGCACTGTAACATAGCTCTTCCCTTTCAGTTTAAAGTTAACAACTGCAATGAAACCCTGACGCTACATCTGTTAATTTCCATAAGCACCCTCCTGAACACAGTGAGATTTAATGACGAGGTAGTTAGGATCGCCGTTCTGCTCCGTTGGCTGTCTAACCTGCACCATTGGGAAAGAGAGGAATGATCTGTGCCTGACTGCAGCTACTCTGCCAGGAACTGATGCGTTCCTCAACGCTATAAAATCCACTTCAACTGTTAAAAAATTGCTTCAAATAGAAGCGAAGTCAGTTTACAGAGGATTTTTGAAATCACGCCTTTAAAACACTTGATTGGGAATATGCATTATTGTTACTAAGTGCTTTCTGGTAGCTCACTACAGCCTCCCTGTTCTCTTCACCTCCTTCTTGCTCCAAGTCCTCCAAAACAGCACGAATTTTAAAACAGCACATGGGTTTTCATCTGCTGCTTCTGCGTGAACACACCGACAGGGCACGGTTGCATCAGCCACAAAGCACTCAAAAATGAGCTACACAGATTGCTCCCTTAAATTAATATAACGCACAAAAGCAAATGGCATGCTCATATCTTTCTGCTTTAGCAAGAAACTTGCTTTGCACAAATATCCTGGAGACAAGCGGGGTGCCAGGGTTGCTGCCCGCCCCGCGGGCTGCAGGGGATGCAAGCTCTTGCTGTCCTCCAGGTGTACAAGCCCATGACGCTGCAGATCGTTATCAGCGTGGTGGAGATGTGGACCAGGACGGACCAGGTGACGTCCACCCACAGCCTGTCCTGGGCACGGCAGGTATTTGCAGAGTGGTGTCAGAGGGATGCTGTGGGTCACATTAATTACGATCACATCCAATTACTGCTGTATGAGTCCTGTGTTTTAATCACTCAGCTCATGTACCGGCTATGGGGAGATAAGCAGGGAGCAAGACTATTTTCATCTCTTTCTTCTTCTAATTTTTGCATATATATGCTGTTAAGTCTTTTGTCCTGGTGATATCTCGTGGAAAAAAATGTAACGGCTTAATCAGTCCATGTTCTAATCAGCACATATTTGTCATGTAAATTGATACAAGAATTCTCTTTTCCCTTTCACTCTCCTCTTTTGTATTTTTTCCACACACGTACACACAGAGTGTACAGCTCATTTCTAATTTTGATACAGTTGTCTGTAACTGAATTATTTTAATCTCATTTTCAGCTTTTACTCATTTTTATATATACAAGCCACTCATTTTTTAGATAAAATAATTCATTGTTAAATGGTTTGCAACTCAATATTTCAATTAAACCCTTTTGCTAGGGCAAGGGAGTTAGATCTCAAACTGCAAGGTGTTTAATCACTTATTTCATTCAATTGCTTTTTAAGACCTAGCACCTTCTGTTTTGTCTGTTCCTTTTTCCTTCATTTTGGGGAAAAGAAACCTTCTGCATAGTAAAACATGTATCTCAAAATATATTCAATATTTCTTTTTTCAAATTCAATGTATCACCTTACCAATTTTTTTTAAATAACGAGGTTGTACTGAAATAGCCTATAGGTCACTCTTCCCTTTTAAGTAGGAAGGAGGCCAATGAGCTTATAAACCGCAGCTCTGCCTCCTTAATATCCCTGCCAGCACGATGCATTGCTGGTGCTTGCACACTTGACCTGTGGGTACCAGCCCGGCTGCATACGGGGCTGCCATAGGAGAAACAGGTGGTGCTGGGCTTTTCTTCAACAAAGGAGTGCCTTGTTACCCAAAACCACTATTTTCCAGCTGTAAGTCAGTGAATGCATCCCATTACTGAGAGAAAGTTGTTCTGCATTTCTTTAATGTTCACATTTTCCTGCTGCAGTGGCCAGCACTACAAGGAACGGGGATTTGCCTGGAAGCGGACAATGTGCCAGAAGAACTCCATGGGTGTTGTCTCGGTAAGGAGAGGCCTTGTGGGTTTGCACTGCCTGAAAGGAAAAATAAACCTTTCATGTTCACAGTGAATCTTGGCAGTTCATTCTACGTAACTCCTGGGCTCAGGCATTTCCCGATTAGCAGGTACACTGGGCATCTAAAGGAGGTGATACTGTTCCAGGTTTTGCCGTTTCTTAAAGAAGATGGGATGGTGAAAGAGGTGTTCTCCAGTGCCTTCCCCAACTCTTTAGGAGTCCTTTAGTTTCCCTAATTGGTTGTTTGCCAGTGCAAGTCCCCAGCCAGCATAAATTTCACAATTACTGAGCAAAGCATTGGAAGTCTGGGTCTGAAGTTCTCCACATCAATGCACACCAGTTTGAGAAAACGTGGCCCTATGGCTTTTTCTCCTTCCTGCAGTTCCCTGGCCATGACACCACCAGCAACATGATGATGCTCACCCATGAGATAGGCCACAGCTTAGGCTTCAGTCATGATGACGCAAAACAATTTCACTACAAACTCTGCAACTGCAACTGCACCCGCAGAAGATGCATCATGCGAACATCCCCAGGGTAAGTGAAGCTTGGCTTTCTCTGTGTCACTGAGGGTGAGATTTGGGTCGTTACCTTCAGTGGTCTACCTCCAGGTGACCACTGTGTTTCTGTAGGGGGATGCACACACCCATTCCTCCAAAGCATTTTTTAATCTTCCAGCCAAACTTGGCAGAGGAATGAGAGTCTAAGTTGCCCCTGCTTTGTGCAGGTGATTGGACTAGGGCCTTCCAGAGCTCCCTTCCAACCTGAATTACTCTACAATGCTTTATCAAGTGAAAACAGTTCTTTAGATAAGACAAGAGGCACCAGTTCTCCCTGAGACACAAACCCACCGAAAACTTGTCTTCCTTGGATCCTCCACTGGTCACAAAATATTTATCTTTCGTCTGTTTTCTCCAAGTGCTGCTTGGTTTTGGCTTCTTCATAGCAGGAGCTGCTCCTCATACCTACTCTCTCTATATAGGACCACCATGAAGAAAAATAATTCCACTACTTAATTAATGTCTCCTGAAACCTGTGAAGAATATTTGGTAGATGTGAGCTTCTGTTGTTTTAGCATCAAAGAAACCATACAATACTGCAGGAGCATCCTTGCAATGGTCAGCGTACTGCTGATAACACAATGTCTTTAAAAATGACTCATTCCTCTCAGCTCTAGAGGTCTGCCCAACACACAGTGAACTTCAGCAGGCAGTGAAGGTTGCTTCATCACAGATTTGCTTGCTTCCAAGTCCTAAGATGCTTTTCTTGGTGTGAAGAAGTCCTCATCTCTGTTTCACTCTCTGCAGTGCACATACTGTAGCAATGAGGACACGGGCTCCATGCTCAATATTAGACCCTTATCTTTACCAGAGACCAACTTAGCCTCCCTGAAGACATTAAGGATTTGAGAAACTGAAGTCTCCTAGCAGATTTGTTGGTTCATTCAATAACATCAGCACTGAAACAGCCATTTCAGTGGGGTCACCAGCAGTCCTGCTTCACCCTGTGATGGTCCCTCCCATCCCATCCTCCTGGAAGTCACCTCCTTGGTGACCTCAATGGAACTGAGGACCCAGCACACAAGGGCTGGGGGGAAAACCTCAGCAAGCCAGAGAACTGTTTCAATGCTGTCTGATCCTTCGTCTTTTGCTGTCATCCATTCCAACAGTAAACTTGTTATCCTAACATAGTCTATAAATTCATCTGTTTCCAAACTTCTCACCAATAGTTCTTCCAGAATTCCTAAACAGTGATTAATCAACATGTTCAGTTGAGTTGTTTCCAGTTTGGCTACAAAATCTCTCCTTTTTTTGAGAGAGAGAAAAAAGGCTTATTCCCGCTAAAACTGTTTGTATTCTTCTTTGCTAGATAATCTATTTGTTCTTTAAGTCCATCAATTCATTTACGTATATGGTATGGTTATATTTAATATTTTTTTCTTACAGATCTTGCTTGGCATTCAGTAATTGCACTATGGAAGAATATTACAATGAAGTAATATGAGAAAATCTACCTTGCCTACTCAACATACCACCTTTAAAACCATTTCTTCTTGAACTCTGTGGCAACGGTGTCTTGGAAAAAGAGGAAGAATGTGATTGTGGCAGTGACAAGGTCAGCAACTAAAAATTTCATCACAGTCTACATATTACAGTAGCATTCATACAACTGTGGTGGTTTTGCAACTATAGAAGCTCACTGGCCCATGGGAAGAAATGATCTTTGAAGTGTTACACCTTCAAACAAGCATGCTGGCTTCCACTTCCATGAATTCCCTTGAAGTGAGGGTTTTCCCAAATATGGCTTTATTTGTGGGGAAAATATGCATGATTTGCGTAAACATGCAGAGCATTTCTAGAAGAAAATTTAGTTTTTTGTTCATGACTCTGCAGAGCGACATTTCATGGCAGACTGTGCAGAGCTAACAGTGAACTCGGTCTGCGAGTGTCTGATAAGGAGTCGCAGTGCTGGGACAGAGCCAAGACCTCTCCACACCTCACCCAAATGGAAAGCTGTTTCCCTTCTGGCTGTACTAACGTTCATAAGCATTATGAGGGGTCTGAAGAAAACAAAAGTATCTGAGCAGTGCTGCAGACAAAGTGGAGACTACAAAAGGGACATATCTTTGCCTCCAAGCCTATATACAAGCAAGTTATGAGCACTTGCATCTTCTTATCTGTAAAATGAGATGTTTTCTATTTCTGTTCTTTCTTATATTTACCCTGAAGTCAGTGAAAGAAGTGCTTTTCTGAAGCACCTGCATGTTAGTATCTTCACAGCAGGATCCATGCAGTTGTGACACTTTGGAAAGTTTGTTTTCCAGTGGAAACTCTTGTTCGTGTTTTGTGTAATTGCTATTTGTACAAAGCTTCTGTAGCTTTGACAAAAATGGCCTTTGCACTGACATTTCCCCCACAGAGCAATGTGCATGTGTATTATAGCCAGGCTCAGGTCGAACATCATGTGCCTTGCTGGTAAAGAGGATTCACCAGCTTTAAGAAATTATGCTCGGAAAAACAAAATCCTACCACCTACAGCCCCCAGACCTTTGGTTTCCCCATTGGTCCCAGACCTCTTCTCCTCAATCAGGCATGGGGCTCAGCCATGAAAGTGCCCTGACCAGGAGACCCTTTTTATCACCCTCTTTTTGTCCCACCTCTTTTCCATTTCCCACACTTCTTCCCCAATCCACCTTAATCTCTCCCTGCCTTTGGTCCCCCCCTTAAACATCCCACACAAAGCTCTGCACATCCCCACATTTGCCTTAAAACTTCCCACAATTAAGTTTTACACAATCCTACGTTCCCTCTCAAATGCCACATTATAAGTTTGGGTTCTCTTCAGGAGACCCAAGAAAAACTTGTTTTCCACCATCAGCCTGACAGCTCTCATCTTTGCTAATTATCTCCCATTATCTCCTCTTCCAGAGCATTGTGTGATCAATTCGTTACTGTCCCTGTCTCCTTTCCTTGTTTTTATGCTAAAAAACCATTAACCAGCTCTCCTTGCAAAGCAGCTCTCCTTACAAAGCAGCTTTCCTTACATCCCAGGTATCCTTAAAATTTGAGTAACTGTGTTTATGTTACAAAGTTCAGAGTCCATCAGCTCTAGCGCCTTGAAAGATTTGGGATTGGGAACTTGAACTTTTAAGGAAAAGGTGGATGATTGCTGAAAGAATTGAAAAAGGGAAGGAAGGAAAGCATGAAAGAAGGGGGGAAAAGGACAGAAAGGGAGACTGATCTCTCCCATTGTGCTCAGAAGGGTTTCCAAGTACTTTGGAAACATTAATGAACCTATTCTTAGAGCACCCCTGTGAAGTAGGTAGGTTGGCTGACTAACAGAGGAGATGAGATAGAAGCACCAGCATTTAGGAAAAAATGTGAATTTTTTAAAAGCATTTACACGAGGCATATCTCCCCTCATCAGAGAACTCCAGAATGTCCAGAGTTTGAAGAGTAGCAGACAGCAGCAGTTTTCCCTTAACTTCCTTTAATTCTGTGTCCCTTAATCTAGAGAAAATGATCCAAATAAGAAACTCTCATACCAAGATGATACGGCATTATTTACTTCCAGGCATGCCTCCAAGAAGGATGCTGCTTCTCCTCCAGCTGCTTGCTCACACCGGGGGCTTCTTGCTACAGAAGTGGATGCTGTCACAAATGTCAGGTAAGTTATAACAGCAACAACCTCTATCGGCTTTGTAACGTAGGGTAAACTAAGGATTTAATTGTCTTTCAAAGCTGTTAGTTCAGTGCTATAATAGTTATTTCCTGTATTTCACAGTATATCTGGTCTGAGAAGATGCATAAACCTAACTGGGAACTGCTCACGCTTAGGTAGAAAAGAAATAGTTTAGAAACACTGAAATTATGTCAGGCAAAAACCATCAGCAGGAGCAGCGACGTGAGGGTGTAAGGACAGAACAGACTAACCCAGCACAAGCATTGGTGTCATGGACCAAACATCTAACCATCACAAGCCCTGCTGAAAGGAAAGAGATTTTAAAACCTTGTTTACATTCCTGCTGATTTTGAGCTTTTGGAGAAAATCCAGCAACACTGTATTTGTAGAGGCATTTCAGATTCAACTTGAAATGCACAAATAAAACCATGAGTTTCTCTTCTGGAGTATCAGCAATCACCATTTTTAGTGTCAATTTCTGTAAGACAGCAAGGACCTTAGTCCCTTATACCTTCCTCCAGTCCTTATTCTGTCTGACTTTTTGCAAATTCAAGTTGGTATTCTTCATCTTATACACTTTTGTGGTATTCCTTAAGATTTTGCCACGTGGCTTTCAGTAATTTGGGCCATCCCCTCTGGAAAAACCATTCAAAACTCATTTTGTGGGCTTTTCTTTACGGTTTCAGCCAGCAGGAAAAATCTGCAGAGAAGTTAGGAGCGTATGTGATCCCCCCAAGTACTGCAATGGCTCTTCAGGGACCTGCCCCATGGACGTACTTAAGCACGATGGGACCCCATGCAGTGACAATGACCACTGCTACTACGGGCACTGCCACAGCCACGAGGCACAATCCAAAGCTTTATTTGGCAGAGGCAAGATACCTCAACCAAGGAACTGCCAGATCATCTCATGTGGAATTAGCCCTCACCTTCAGATAACACTGCATCTCCTGTCTCCTCCCCTCTCCCTGTCCCCTGCTTTGAAAAAGTCTGTTTTCTCCGCACCGAAAAGTCACTCTTTATAAGGCAGGCAGGCTTAGAGGTATGGGCCAGTTACTTAAGAATATAAGTACTTGCATAAAGAATACTGCAGAATACTTTTTAAACACCCTGTGATTTTACAACAATATCTATATAAATATACATATAACAACGTATGTATAAAATGCAGTATTGGACTTAATGATCTTAAGGGTCTTTTCCAACCTAAATGGTTCTATGATTCTGTATATTTACAATAGCTAGGGTAACAGAAAAGGGGTTTTCTCGAGCAGTAGTTGCGGCAGTGCTGTTTAGGCACACCCCATGCCTAGTGTGCGATGGGAACAGCAGATGTGGCCACCCTCGTGCATTTGCCGGTAAGAGAGTCCCACAAAGATGTGCTGGAGACAGTCACTGAGGTCACTTTTACGCCTTTGAAAGTGACCACAACCTATAATTCGTGCATCTATATTTCCCCGAGTTCAAACTTGAAGCATGCATGTGATTTCTTTGAACACCTGCCCACATCCTCTCTCAGACTACTTCAGTTCTGTAGGAAGTAACCAAGCTTCCCCAGTGCACGTGTCCCGAAGCTGCAGCAAAGTGGATCTCTTCTGCACTCCCTCACTGGTGACAGCAGCGATGCCATCACCGAGTCCTAGGTTTCTCTATGAGCATACACAAGTCTTCTCTAAGTAAAACCACAGTTCCTCTGTGATCTACCACATTGACATGAAGTTTGGAGTCTCTGGGAACCCCTGCACATGAAGACAGTAGCATTTCGCATGAAGGGCATTGCTGGGACAGGCAAGGATATTGATAAGGCAGACCGTTTTGATAAGGCAGAATATTTTTGTCATCATTTTGACAAAGGAATTGCCACACGAGCATTTTCATGATGTTAAAGTGGTGACCAGGGATCTCAGCCACCTCTGCAGGACAGCTGCGAAGTCTGGCTGTTGGTTTTACTTTGAGAACATTCTGGCTGTTCGAAAACTTGTAAAAACGCCTGATGGAAGCCCTGCACTGACCACAGGTTCTCCACGTTTTACCTCAGTGCTCTGTTATGCTTATACAACACTTTGTGAATACAAAAGTGCTCTGGAAAAACTGGGAGTCCCCTGGGTTAGAGATGGTTCTGCCTTACTGAAATCCAGATGTCTGAGCTGCTTCCGACATCTAACAGCAATTAGTGTTAGTAATACTGAATATAATGGTGGTGATTCTGGTTTCGCAGTAAATGTTAAGATATAATGACCTGTGTCACATAGCAAGTTAGACTTAAAGAAAAAAAGAAAAAAAAACAGTTTTGGGAAAGATGTTAGGCTTTTAGTGCAATTTTATGCTCCATATTGTTCTGTACAAATGACCATTCCGATCACTGGTTGATCTCTTGGTGGCAAATCTGTTCATTTAGCCACTTTGTTCTCACATTGATTTTCCTGGTCCAAAAGAAGACCAGAACCAAAAGAACAGGGGGGCAAAAAAATGCCCATAAAATGTGGCAGGTCACAGGCAAGCCATGGCTGACTAGAAGAAAACAACACAAAAACCACCAAGGGGGGTTCCGGGGGAGCAGATTGTCCCTGCCTTTCCATGAACGCCTCCTTTTGCTCCCTCGCTCTGCAGCCGCCCACCGTGCCCCGCTGAGATGCCTCAGGGAGGTGAATGTTCAAGGCAGCTGATGTGGGAACTGTGGCTGAAACGGGACACACTACACTAAATGCCTGGAAGAGTAAGTGCTGGTTACTGGTGGTTACTGGTGTTCCAGTCCTGCCAGTAGCCAGGCAGGACTGGGACACCGCTCTGTGCCTTGCTGTACAAGCGTACAAACAGAACGCTGCTTCCACGGGGTTTTCAGCTTCAGCATTTTTTTGTTGGGATTAGGCACAACAAGAGAGGCAAAAGCAAATACAGTATTGGGAAAAGGAGTGCAGCTTTTTGTATGACTTGGCGGCTCTGCTAGGGTTTTCTGGTTGGTTTTCATAGAGGAAGGAGTGATGTGCAAGCATTCCCCTACAGTCAAAGTAGGGGGAAAAAGTGCACGGCAATAGGAGCACTTTTGGAGCACGGCAATAGGAGCACATCAGCAAGGATGGGGTTTTTTTACAGGAACTTACAGGTTTTTCTTCTTTGCTTGTCCAGAACAGTCTTAAATCTTATCTCCCATGATTAATGGAAGTTCAGAGCATGATACTTTCCAGTTTTCCCCCAGTAAGGGGTCATCCCATCACCAGGCGAGGGCTGGGGTTTCCTATTCAGTTTGAGAACAGGTTCTCTAACACTTTTTCTCCTTTAGCATTATTTCTTTTCATGTTGCTGCCATGCGCAGCAGTCGTCAGGCAGTACATCTTGACAGACATCCCTAGATAGGACCTTCCTGTAGAGTGCAGTCCCTCAACCTTTGAACTCATTGTTCTCCAAGTCCTCCTCTGTGGTCCTGTCCTGAAAGCAGGACCTGCCGAGAATGACCCACATCTAAGCGCTGATGTGGACAATCATTCAAAGGAAGGAGACTGTTTACCAGCACCTTGGACATCTGCAGTCCCTATGCACATTAACATTCACTCAAAAAGATGAAGTTGCTAGCACCTAACCTTTCTTCCTGCTTTCGCTTTGGCAGCACCAAGGAGGGGGACATTGCTGCCATTAGAGGAGACACTAGGATGTAAATTCAGAATCTGAGCTGATTTCCTATTTTCCTGCTGAGCACTACACAGGCAGCACCTGAGCTTCGTTGTTGCCACCTCTGGGCAGAGATGAGTTTCTGAATAACTACACCCAATTCTTCCTGGCATAAACAGCAGTATTTTTCAGGCAGTGTATAAAATTGGAAACACACGTGAAAAGTGAGGGTCAAAAAGGCAAATGGCAGTATCTCTGCAGCTTCTACAGGGATACACCAAAGGGCTGTGCATATGAACCCAGGGCACTAACGCCAACTGGCATAGAAGTCTGTGGCGGTACACAAGGTCTTAACATCAGAAAGGAGATGGTTGGATGAAACTGCCTAAAAGGATTGATCCTGGAACAGCTGGAACCTCTGACTGTGCCCAGGGCTGCTCCAAGCACATGAGCTGGAACTGGCCAAATTTGTACCAGGTTGTGTACCAGCACCATGGATCACCACACCTTCAGATGTCTCTACAAACCTCGCAGCAGTCTGTTTGTCTATCCCAGGGATGTTCTGTGTGGAAGAGCGCAGTGTGCTAACGTTAAAAGAGTACCAGTCAGACAAGACGGTGAGGTTGTCTGCCTCGAGGCAGACCACTGTGAACGATCAGCTCTGCTGGGGACTCGAGTTTCACCCGTCTTCAGACATTCCCGACAAGGTATCAGTGAAAGACAGCACATCATGCCGTAGAAACAAGGTACCCTTGGAAAGCTAGGAAGGTATACAAATAGTATTAGGACACAGATTGAATGGAAGGATTATGTTCCTAAGAAGATGTTCTTGATCTCTGATACAAACCCCACAGTAACTTCTGTTAAGGCTTCCTTTAGCACCTGAAAAATAGCAACATCTTGTGTTGGTTTTGTGGTTTTTCCCTCAGACTAAGTGGCTAACTCAGGATTTTTTCCATTAGAAGAGAAAAGTAGATTGCACTCTTTTTGTGAAGCTACTAACCCAATTCAAAGTCTACTTTTTATACACACAAAAGAATTTGAAGTGTGTTCCAAGAAGAAGACTCACTTCTTCCCTTTGACCCACACAGAAGACCAAATTCCTGTCAAGCTGGTGACATACTAAAGGATGAGCTTCCTGCTATTACATGGCTGGGAAAATATTTCTAAGAAAAACAGAGGTGCTGAGTTCCACCAAAAGGGAAGGAGCTGCTCAGTGTTGGCTTCAGTAGAGTTCTTCTTTCAGGACACATGAGTTTCACACCACCAAATGCAAACATTAATTCCAAAAATAATTAATTTGCAAGGCAAAAAGCTGAAAATATATCTCCTTCATTCTCCTTCTGCACAGAGAAGATGTGCTTGTGTCTCCTAGAGCTAGGAAAATGCTCCAAGTTACTCATTGCACAAACAAAACAGCTTCTGGAGTTCCAAGGTCTTGTTCACATCATGGACTGGATAGGACAAGACTGGAGTTCCTGAGCCACAAGCTGCTGGGAGCTGGAAAGCACACTGGGGAAATAGGGTTGCATTTATGTACAAAGATCAGGATGGGTGTGCAGGGTTAGTCCAAGAGTCGATCCAGCCCAGAATCCTCCACCAGTCTCAGGCAGGTACCTAGGAAAGGGTATGAACAGAGCAGGGACACATGGTACTTCCTTCTACTGGCACTACCTTCAATTATTTACAGCTCTTAATTACTCAGTTCCTGAGGTAGAAGTGGGGTTTGTGCATTTTGTAACCCTCAGTGGGTTTGTTCAGTCTCCCCTTTGCTTGGTCTTGAACCTGGAACCTGAGATTTTCATTCTATGCTCCCCTACTGCTTGTTTGGAGAAAGGAAAGTCTTGAATGAAATTAAATGAATGACTGAAGAGACTTGGCCCACTGTTTCTCACTGCTTTTATTCCTGTTGACTAGTCAGTGCCCTTTCCTAGTATATGTCATTTTACCATTTCACTAATACAAATCTGCCTCTCTCTGTAGATACGTGTAAACAGGACATGCATCAGCGCAACTTTTCCCAACAGTGATTGTAGGGAGAAAAAATGCAATGGCAGAGGGGTAAGTAAAAAACATCCAAGTATCCTTTGAATAGCAGAGTATACAAAGTGTAAATTTGTCTTTCCAAAGCAGTATTAGAAGTCCAGAATCATTCCTGCTTCAGCAGCACAGAGGCGATTTTGGTTTTCACCCATGACTGTCCTCCCAGGTTCTGCTCTGGCCATCCACAGCTCTTCACATCAGTGTTTTTTGGTTACTTTTACCATTTTTCTTCTTTGTTCCCTCAAATACTGTGAAAACCAGTTCCACATCATAACACTGCATCCTTCATTGCATCTGTCAGTGCTACTGAATTTAAATTAGGTGGAGCTGGAGAGATCTTCTAAAAAATGCATGCTCAGTTCTGTAACTTTGCTTTCCTTACAAATACCACAGAAATAGCAACATTGGCTGCTCTTAGTCTTACGTAAAACCTACATTTCAGACGTTAATAGTGGCAGAATTATTTCACATGTGGATTTTTTTTTTATGACATCACTTCCGAGGTATCTGCCCCTTTCCAGACAGATATTGTTGTAGAAGAGCAGAAGATCTGCCTGCATGTTAGTGTGGATGCTGAGGGAGAATATTGGAAAGATTTGCCATCATCTGTCCTTTATCTGTAATATCACTGAGGACCAGTAAGAAAAGTTACTAGCACTCTGCCAACCGGTAATTGGGAAGGTCTGAGGTCTGTTTTTCTTCTGCTCTGTCACCAGCTGTAGGTGGCTCAGTCCATCAGAAGTTATGTTCTTGGTAACAGTGTTCTCAAAGTACTTGGAATAATCATATCTTTTTGCTGTCTCCAGAAAGAAAGGCTATAACCCAAAAACCACACACTTTTTTCTTGAGAAGCCGTTCTCCAGACTAAACACACATCCACGAAAACCAGTAATTTTTGCTCTATGCGGTTTGGGCTGCACAAATGCATGAAGAAATCTAGCCTCAACCCTGTCTCCCCAGAAGAGAGAAAAAAGTTGCTCAAAGCACAACGGCTAAGTTTGGGTGGGAAACTGTCACTACCTACATGGGCACACAGATCTGAGATGTGGGGGAGCAGAGCTATGGGTCCATACTACTAAACGATAACACAAACCTGGACTAATAACATCTAATAAGAAATTGGCCGATGAGCATCTAAAGACTCACTTCTGCATCACCGCATCACGTGCCACCGGGAGAGGCTGACCCCAGACCCGCACTGCAGCACGACCCAGAACCAGGGTGGCAGTCCCAGGGGAGCTCTCCCCTCTGCTGCTGCTCCACAGTGAGGATCCTCAGGCTGTTGGTCAGCCATCTGTATTGGGTTTGCATGGCAAGGTTTTGGTAGGGGAGGGGGGCTACAGGCATGACTTCTGCAAGAAGATGCCAGAAGCTTCCCCGACGTCCAATTGAGCCAGTGCCAGCCGGCTCCAAGACGGACCCGCCACCAGCCAAGGCCAAGCCCACCAGCAACAGTGGCAGCACCTCTGGGGTAACATAGCCAAGAAAGGGGAAAAACCCAGGGCAACAGCAACTGCAGCTGGAGAGAGGAGTGAGAATGTGTGAGAGGCACAGCCCTGCAGCCCCCCGGCCAGGGTAGGAGGGGGCAGGGGGGTCTCCAGGCACCGGAGCAGAGATTCCCCGGCAGCCTGTGGGGAAGCCCCCGGTGAGGCAGGCTGTGCCCCCAGCCCATGGAGCCCACAGGGTAGCAGATCCCCACCCGCAGCATGGGGAGGATTCTACCTGGAGGGACCCAAGCTGGGTCAGTGCGTGGAGGACTGTCTCCTGTGGGAGGGACCCCACGCTGGAGAGGGGAAGAGTGTGAGGACCCTTCCCCTGGGGAGGAAGGAGCAGCAGAGACAGCGTGTGATGGACTGACCACAGCCCCCATTCCCTGTCCCCTGTGCTGCAGGCGGGGAGGAGGCAGAGAAGTTGGGAGTGAAGTTGAGCCCGGGAAGAAGGGAGGGGTGGGAGGAGATGTTTTAAGATTTGGGTTTATTTCTCATTATCCTGCTCTGATTTGATTGCTAATAAACTGATTTCTCCAAGTCAAGTCTGTTTTGCCCATGATGGTAATCGGTGAGTGATCTCTTCCTGTTCATATCTCAGCACACGAGCCTTTCATTATATTTTCTCTCCCCTGCCCAGCTGAGGAGGGGAATGACAGAGTGGCTTGGTGGGTGCCTGGCATCCAACCTGGGTCAACCCGCTGCACCCTCACTGAACCCCATGAGAGCTTCAGCTGTTACAGACCATGACTGAGAACCAAGGAACACAGGAGCTGAGTAATCCAGCCTGGAGAGGACAAATAAATGTGCAAGCATGGAGTCACAGTCCTATCTTGAAGGAAAACTCGTAATTTTTGAAGCATATGAAGGTGACAAATTCATTTTGGACACATTTGTGAAATATGTTGTCATGACAGAAACAGAACATTTACAAGAGCAGGGCAGGTCTGCAATTAATAAAGAGTACAAAAGTGCTTTCCAACTTTGAAATGAAAATGGCTTCAGAAATGCAAAAAGCACTCCTACTAAGTTGGAAAAAGACAACTATAACCATCTTTCACCTTCCATACACTGTCATCTCTTCCCTGCTGTCTTTGTACCACCTCTTCAACAGGACCATCACCTCAGTGATGGATCAGAAAGTCCCACTGCCCTCACTTCACCAACGCAGCAGACACCTAATGATCGGTACAAGCCGTTGGCAAGTCCATGACAGCCTGTGACCAGGGGCACCAGTCCATCACCTTTGCACAAAACAGGTTGAACATTTCCACAGTAGCAGCTGAAGCGGAGCAACAAATTCATTTTAGGACACAGATTTCATCCAGCCTGTCCCTGCTGTGCCCACCAATGAACTGTACTAGCAGTCTATTTCCCCAGAGAAATGCAGGGCCACCTCATGATTCCTTTATTTTTCATGCCATAAAATACGTGTTTTCTTTTAGGTGTGCAACAATAAATAAAACTGCCACTATGATTTTGGATAGGCCCCTCTGGACTGCAAGCTGGAAGGATCTGGAGGCAGTGTTGACAGTGGACCACCTCCTTCTTCGCACAGTAAGCGCAGTGGGGTGGGATTGCACTGCGTATCTTAGCTTTATTCTTTCTTCAACAAGTTCAGCACCTCTCCATCCATACTTTCAGATTGCTTTAGACTTTGTCCAGGCACCTCTTTGCCCCTTGCTGTTTAGTCATGTCAGATATTATTATTTTTTTTCTCTTATCTCGCCTTCTTTTTTATCATTCCAGTTGTGCTTGCCTTGCCTGACTCTATCGGACTGTTCTCAGGGCACTCACAGGAACTGCAGATTGATTCCATTAAGCTTAGGGGCCAAGCAGTCAACACACAGTTCATTAAGGTGGTTTATGAGGGGTGTCATTCTGAGCTCATCAAAACCCTCTTAGGAGAATCTTCCTCTCCTCTTAACACAGATATTCAGCACAGCTCCAGTCCTGAGAGGACAAGGCATAAATAAATATGATCCTGGCACATACCGCCGAGAGGTATACTTCTGCCTTCCTATACCTTACTTGTTCTAACTTGCTGATTAAGACATACCACGCTGTCACTCAGCAGTACTCCACAAACCCATCAGCACCTGACAGCTGACAGCCTTCAAGCTCTTCCCCAAACCTCTTTGCTCGTTAGTTCTGCTACTGAGGAAGAACTGTTAGGTCTTTCAGCTATTTAGTTGACCAGGCAAATGGCAAGTTGCTCAGGCAGTAATAGGCCCACTGGCACTGCAGAAATAGAACTCTTTCGAGCAGATAACAGCTTGTGTGCCAAATCAGCTGTTCTTCAAGTATCAAGCCATTGCGCTATTTTACCTCTCTGCGTGGAGGGGAGGGAACCCAAGCGGCAATGTTCTGCTGCTCTCAATTCATGGAGAAAGGCTGATGCCAAGTTTTAGGTTTCTACTAGGGTCTCCTTAGTGGTTGCTTGGGCGTGCTGTGAGGAGTCAACCCTTTTACACTTTCCCTATGAAAAACCTCTCATACTTTATATTTATCCATACAGTAACTACATGCTGAAGCCTCAGCCATTAGCTGAAGTAGGTGTTCAGCTCATGTTACTTTTCCTTCAGTGTTATATTTGGGTATTTCTTCCTCTGTGTGTCCTTATCAGGGAAGCACATGGGAAGCTTTCCTGCTTGTTTGTTATGTCCTCAAACTCCTTACCATGCAGTCCCAAAGACTCCCCATTTCATAGCATTGCTTCTGCCTCCACACTGTATACTACCACAGAATCACAGAATGGCTGGGGTGGGAAGGGACCTCTGGAGACCACCCAGCACAACCCCCTGCTGAAACAGCTCTCCCAGAGCAGGTTGCACAGAGCCACGTCCAGGGGGTTTGAATGTCTCCAGAGCAGGAGACCCCACAGTCTCTCTGGGCAGCCTGTCCCAGCGCTCTGCCACCCTCACAGTAAAGAAGTTTTTCCTCATACTCAGATGGAAGTTCCCGTGTTGCAGTTTGTGCCCATTGTCCCTTGTCCTGTCGCTGGGCACCGCTGAAAAGAGCCTGGCCCCGTCCTCTTGGCACCTGCCCTTAAGATATTTGTAGGCATTGATGAGGTCCCCTCACAGTCTTCTCCTCTCCAGGCTGAACAGCCCCAGCTCCCTCAGCCTTTCCTCATCAGGGAGATGCTCCATCCCCTCATCATCTTTGTAGCCCTCACAATTTTTTATTGTTTCTCAAAGATAAGAACACTGGTAGCTCCCAAGTAGGGAGTGGTGGAGGTGCCATGGAGACCCAGCCCAAGAGTAGAAGGGAAGGAGCGTGCAAGTGAGCATCTGCTCGTTTGGGATTGTACATTCATGAATATCTGAACTTCTACAGCAAACTGCTGTTCCTACTAGCATTTTGTCGTGCCAGAAATGCCTGGTGCACACAGAGCATAACGTTCTTTCTTTCTCTCTTCCAATCCAAGTGTTGAAAGCTTCAAGGAATATGGGAAAAGCTGCCGGAATGCTGCTTTTCCTCTTCTTGATTTTGCCCTTTCTGCTGTACAAGAGAGTTGCCGTTGCTCAGTGGATCCAAAGGTAGGCAAAGCTCCACTATTCTTTACATCACCTGGCAAAACTGTGGCACATTTACCAGCTTCTAACCAAGGTTCTTAGTGTCCCTTTCCACAAAGAGCCTTGCTATGAGTTCACTGTGCAATGCCAGCCACCACTCTTGCAAATCAAGTTCCTCCTGCTTCAAAGACAACCTGCAGGGTAATGCAACGAAACATGCTCCAATCTGTGAAGGGAGCTCTGTCACAGCGGCCTTTTATCCAGAAATAGCAGCTACAGCTGAACAGTTTTCAGTCCTGCCTGGCTTTTTTTTTTTTAAAGTTTTCCACAGAAATTTTGAAACAAAAGTTGTTATCTAACTTCAGGATATTTTTTCATAAAATTCAGCTTTTTCTAAATGGCTCTTCCTTTTTTCTCTTTTGGAATGTTTAATCCTTTTTTCTTAACCTGTTCCTTTGTTTTCATTTTTTTAATTCACTGAAAAATGCAAACAGAAGTTGATAAAAGAAAGATTTTAAAATAGTGTGCAGAGGATAAATGCTCTCTTATCCTCTTACTGCATCGCACATTTTTCCCAGGTCAAATGGGTTTATAAGCTTAAACGAAAGAATATGGGAATGTGACTGCAGACAGGGAGAATGTTCAAAATCCCAAACCAGAAAATGAACGATGACATTCCCCTCGATAATCTCTGCATATCCACATGCTTCAGATTTGCTGGGCTGATTTATTCTGCCAAGAAGCAGGAAAAAACACATAGAGGTTTGTTCTGCTTTTTGCAGCAAGACTGTCTAGTACCCAGCCACCTCGCATAGTACCAGTTTGGGTATCTCTACCCTCTGTTACAGCCTCCAGAGCAGATGCAACAAATGCTTTCTCCATACCACAGTGTTCTGTGGTATCTCTGGATCTCCGGTAAGAGACAGGATTGAATTTATGTCATAGTTCTACTTTCTTGTCATTTTACATATCCATGTCAGAGAACATGACTTCAAAAAAACCCAAACCCAATACTTTTATAAGGTGCTTGTCCGTAAACTAAAGCATCTTATTCTTCATTAAATCACCGTCCAAAGCTCATTTACACTGAGCACTTTACCTTATATAGGTTGCAATCTAGAAGACAGGAAAAAAATCGTAGTACCACTCCTCCTCAAGAAGCAAGTGTGTTCTCCCACCTCCAATTCAAAAATGACATTCTTGAAGGATGTCCTCCTTCAAGAAAACTTCTCGGTATTTTCCAAACATCTTTTCCCTTTCCTAGTAATTCTTGCTCTCCCAGTTCTTTCAGTGCAAGTCGAAAGCTGCCAGTGAGGACAGACGCAAAGAGCGTGTGCAGCATACCTGCAGAAAATTGTTTGTTTTGGTTTATGTCAAAAGATAGTTTAGGGTAAAAACACAAAGTTCCTATAAACAGAAGTGCATTCAGACTGACTGCTTCAAGAGCTGGCATTAGCATGCCAACACAGCTGAAGAAAGCAGAAAAAATATACAAGCCCTTGTCAGAAAATAAGAATTTTGTCTACATTGGGACAAATACAAGATCTCTCCCAAAATGAGCAGTGTGAGGTGGCAGACATCATAGTGTCCTGGCAGGGAGCTGCCAGGAAGGATGGTCAAGTTCCAAGCCTCTACTCTGGTCCTGGCCATGGGGCTTTTCTGTGGCGCCTGTTGCTATTCACCAAGGCTGCCCTATCCTCCAGGAATGTGGCTAATCTAAACTACGTCAAAGCTGATGCAGTTTTATCAGATCAACTTTTCCAAGGAAAAGCTCCCTGAGACAAAAAAAAAAAAAAAAATCCAGTTAGAAAAGTAGAAGGAAACAGAAAGGAACCAGAAAACAGAAAATACAGTCAGAAAGAAGAGCAGCTGAGGTCTCACCTCACACCACTGGCACAGGGATCACCCATCCAGGAGGCCCAGTGAAGAGCCCTGGGGTCAAAAACTCATGGTCTTCAAGGAAAAACTGGAAGGCGTGGGTTCTATAATCTGAAGAGGTGACAGAGGGGATATTGGGTAATAATCCCCAAATACATTCAAGGCAACCAGAAACTGAGACCTTGCTTTTTAGGTTTATTGTGGGCAGAACGAAAAACAATGAGACTAAACTGCAACACAAGAGATTTTGGCTAGGAAGAAGTGAAAAAACACTGCATTTCTTTTTATATAGCACTGAGGAGGTTCATCACATCTCATACAATAAATGAACCTAAAGAGACAGATGGGGAAAGTTACTTTTTTCTGTCAATAGTTAATTGAAGTATGGCAGGCATTGTCACAAGATGCTGATGAAATCAAGCACTGAACATAACACAAAGAAGATTAGTCACATGGAAAGATAACAAGATTAATCAAAATTTTAACAGAGTGTTAGCATAACCCACAAAATAAGTGAAAGCAGAAGAGGTAGTCTAGCAAAGGTATGCTAAGTCTGACATCTTTGTCTTAGATATCATCTAATGCATGTGTGGTCTCTAAACGCCACAAGGGTCGAGAAATTAGATTTGATAAAATGCATGTAAAGTAACTCTGTTCAGGTAATGCAATTTTAGAATTTCACTACCATTTTGCAAATATTATAAATGAGAAAAGCCATTGAAGACAGAAATCATTAATTAAGAATACCAGCGAAGCACCGAGACACCAGGGCAGAGGTTAGAAATCCCATTTGCAGGTAATACGCCTAGAAATCTAATGCACCACGACAACTAGAGGAGTTATAAACAGAACATGAACTGGCCCAGATCAAGGCCTGTGCAAAGCAGCACCTCATCTCCTGCCTGCCATAACAGCCTGGGGAAAGCATCATAACCAGGACATGGTGAGCTCACTCTCATCTCCTGAGGTTCTGCTGATGGCCACAGATTGCATACAGGCCTTGGTATTTAAAGGTCCTGTTGCACAATTGCGTCTAATCCCTCTGAATCTACTTATCCTACTGCATCCCCAGGATCCTGTGGCTGTGAATTTCACCAAAAAAAAGAATAAAAAAAAAAAGTCTTCACCCTCTGGAAGTGCATCCTTCCAAACGGTTCCACTGTTCCAGTATATATTCCTTACAACTGTAAACACCCAACTCTGTATGACCAGCATGCTAATAAAATAACCTTCATTTATGTAGAGGATGCTGTACTAACCTTAACATTTTATTTTTCAGGAGAACCTAGCAGTGGAAGAGGGAAGTCCTAAGGATTAAGCCAGAGCCTCTTTGCAGGACACAAGACCCCAGGGTGCTGAAAATAGCCTACACTAGCTCTGAGAGCAGCCTCACGCATCGCTAGTTCTGCAAGAACTGTGGGAAGCCGCTGCTTCCCAAACCTGTCGCATTAGTTTTGAGTTTGTTCAGCTTTAAAGAGTGATGTTACCTTCTCTGAAATAAACAGGTTTTCTTCCTATTTCTGTTTACAGCAAATAGCTTGTTTTCTAGGAGGAAATCCATGTTCCTCGAAGGGTTTCCATCTTGGCTTCCTAGGCGTTTTACATCTGCAGTGGCGGCAGCCTGGGTCATCGCTTTATGGGCCTTGCAGACTCTGCAGGCACGCACATGGCAGGCTGTATCTCGACATTTCGACTTTTTTAAGGCTGAGTGTTTGAACTTGTGAGTCCAGAGCACTGGAGTCAGTAAAACAATGGTGTCTTCAAAAAAGCAGATACTAGGTATGTACCTTTATCTGCATTCAGAGAAGTCATGCACATCTCGTCCCAGAAGCCTTCATAAAAGCTCCTCAGATCATTTTGTTTTAAAGACAATCCCTGTGAGGCAAGCCAGGCTGCCTCAAAACCTTCCCACCTTCCATTCTCCTTCTCCACATGCTTTCAGGGATTCTGTGGTGACAAATTATCACAGAATAAAAAAGACTCACTTCTGTGTCTTGGAGAAATACAAATGTCATCTTTATATAGAGCAAATGGATTGTTTCCACATGGGGGCTAAATGAACAGGTAAGTGCCTTCAGCCATGAACGAGGAAAGATAAGCTCAGCCTTCACTAATTTCATTGTTAGACCTTCAGGGCTGAGCATTGCATTTTCAAGGATAAGCTCACCCTTCATACAAAAAGTGTCTGAAAATCCACCTAGTAAAATTTCTTTGATGAATACAGTCTTTCCTCTAGTCTTTCATCAGCTCTAAGCTCACTCACCCCTGAAGACTGCAATGTGCCCATACCTCAATAAATTATTAACTGAAGAAAAACCTGTGACAGCAGCCAAAGGGCCCTGTCAGATCTTACAGATCCTCCCTACATGACAATTAAGGATCACAAAGGAGGTTATTTCTCGTGTGAGTTCAGAGAACAGAGCTGAAAAGAGCAGGGCCAGATTTCACAGGAACAAGGACTTGGCACTTCAGGACAGGCTCAAGAACACGCCGTCTCGCAGAGCTCAGCAGCCCGGTTCATGCTCCCAGCAGCGGCGCTGGCCCACCGCAGCCCTCGAGGTTGGCTGGCATCCTGCATGTTTATTACGGTTTGCCAAATTTCAACCATACGCACTTTTAAGCATGGTAACATGGAGTATCTACCCACAGGTACCACCTGTACATGACAGTACAGAACCTCAGGGAACTCTTCTTGTTAAACTGTTGTAGGGAGTTTTCAGACTCGGGCTCTCTTGAACTCTGGAAGAGTTTTCTGTCCCACAAATAGGTAGAGTGGACCCCAAGAGCTGCTCAGTTTGCTTTGGTAGTGTTCCTTCCTAGCTGTGAGAGCTGACAATCTAGTCCCTTGCTATCCCACTCACCAAAGCTGGAAGACAAGACGACCACAGTTCCATAACAGGCAAAAGGGTAACTCAGTTTTCTGAGGAGTGCCACCCGTGGTTATCCGAGTAACTTCTGGGATACAGCCACAGCATCGGCCTGTGTGGGGCTGTGCACACACATACGTCCACTCCATGTGGGGACAGGTTCCAGTTTGTGCAGAAAAGCTACAGTGAAATAAGTCCAAATAATGTCCTGAGCCTCTTCCCAAGCTTCTGAGGGTGGCTCAGCTGTAGAAATAGCAAATGGAAATACTCTTTTTATCCTTGTGAATAACTACTGTGTAGTTATTCTGAATAATACATTCTGAATAAAATATTCTGAATAATATTCTGAGCCTGAAAACTGCTCAGACATCCAGTAGGCAAGCACCATTTCATCTCGTTTAAAGACTGCATCAGTTCTCAAAGTGACAATTCCCATTCCTAGTTCCTTCAGTTTCCCTATGTACATGTCTTCAAGGCTGCCCAAAAACAGGTAACAGTGCAAAGCCAGCAGGCAGAGAAAAGCAGCTAAGGCTGTAGGTGCTCTCAGTCTCCTTCACTTTCTCAAGCTTTCTGCATGCACAGAACCTGCTGAAAAAAACCACCCACCCTACCTCAAACAAATGTATTTTTGTATTTTCTTTATCTATATTATATGGCAAAGTCACATGCTGAGGCATAATGAAACAGCTTAGCCCATTCCTACTATTCTAACTGTAGCAAATGTTCCCATTTTTTACTCTTTCCTCTTCAAAATTTTGAGATTAAAATATTTATTTTCTGGAGAGATTTTGAAAAAGCCTTAAAATGGGGGGGGTTTTCCCCAACTTAAATGGTCATTTCAGTTATCTTCATTCAGGCTTGGTACTTCAAAAACGCTCTGTGTTATCTGTAGTACTGCAGGGCTTTTTCTCTTTTCCACCACTTACCCCCACGTTGCTCCCTTAGTACACTGGAAAGAGAAAGAGAAGATAAAATAAAAGGCAAAAATGTGCAGAGAAAACCATTTTTGGGCTCTCTGCTTTCCCCACCTGGAACTCACAGCATCCGGTCACTCCCCACACTGTTCTGCCTCATGCTCCTTCTCCTCAGTGGCCACCAGAAGACAATTTCCAAACACTTAATTACCACCCCCTAAACCAGATCTTGGAGTTCAGGGGAAACACAACCTGTTCCTTTGTGGATTATAAGTGACACAGGGCAGTATGAGAGCAAGGTCGCACCACTGCTCACAGCCGAACATCCCAGCCCTTCCTTTGCTATTTCTCCTTCTCTGTTTCCATCCTTGCTAGAGGAGCACCCTGAACTGACTTGGCCACTTGCCCGCCTCAAGCTAAGCTCATGTCCTGCAATTAATGCCCACAGATGACAATAGAGATACTGGGAGAAGGTGACAAAAGGCTGATGTAGCTCTGAGCTCACAGAGGGCCACAGCACTGTATTCTCACCTGCAGCTGGTGCTGTCACGGCTTTACTTCCTGGCTCACTCCAACATCCCTCACAGGCTTCTATCAAAGGTATTAAAACAATCATACTGATTGCATTTTAAAAAAAAAAACAACTGCAGTCAGTTTATTTCAGATTCTTCACAAGATGTTTAGCCAGCACTTTTTTTTTGAATCATAGCACGCAGAAAGAATTGTTAAGACAAGGCTTTTAGTGAATGTCAGACTGTTGAGCAATTTTACAAAAAATAATGTGAATGAAGTTCCTCTTCCTCTGTATGTGAGAATTCTTGCCATCCTTTCTCTGAACAGTTCTAATCTTGAAGCGACAAAGTGGAGGATGTCAGGAAAGTAACCACTGGTGAGAAGTGCTTCTCACATCGACCAGCTCCAGTTCCTGCTTCCAGAGCAGCACGCAGCCTCTTGGCTCAACGAACAGGTCTGGCTTTCCATCATTTTCACAGCACTTCTACCTCTGTACCTGCTTTTGCCCTTGGTCCTTTCTTGCTCACTTCTGTACTGACAGCCCTGAATTAGCCCTGAGCAGAAAGTTCAGACAGCACAGCCCAAGTCTGAACCCATCATGTCACCCAGAATGTCCTTACCACGTCTCCAAGCACTGCAGGAGCCCAGGAAACTGCCCTGCAAAACCGCCCAAAGCATCTCCATTCTTCTCTGACAACTTCTGCAGGACTGACACTGACAGCACGCTGGAAAGTGAGGCAAAAAATAAACAATACAGAATGTCAAATAACATAAGAGACACTGCACAGACTAAAACATTCCCATTCAGATGTATTTCTTTAAAAACAAGTAATTTTTCTGATTACTCCAGAGCCACCTCAGAAGCTGTAGGCTGCCACCTTGCAGTGTTAGAGAAAATAGACACAGCCTGGCACACAACACTGTGCGTGCCAGCTAAAATCCAGCCAGAAGACAGCAAAAGCACAATAATCTGTAATAAACTCCCAATTATCACCACTGATCGTGAAGCATCACTATTACAGTTACAGGCAAGCTCTAACAGTGTAACAGTTGGAAGCAAGTTAGCTGCACCAATCCTTCAGCACCTGGTCTGAGCCTATGCTGGAGAGAAACAGGGAGGAACGTATCACTAAAAGAGTGATCACCTTCTGCACAGGACACGGACCTGTTGGAGCAGGTCCAGAGGAGGCCACGGAGATGGTCAGAGGGCTGGAGCCCCTCTGCTATGGAGACAGGCTGAGAGAGCTGGGGCTG
>JAVJGI010000014.1:369567-381020 GCA_035590275.1 Ibycter americanus | reverse complement strand
CTGGACGGGGCTGGGAGCAACCTGGGCTGGTGGGAGGTGTCCCTGCCCGTGGCAGGGGGCTGGAACTGGGTGGTCTTGAAAGTCCCTTCCAACCCAAACCATTCTCTGATTCTATAACTCCGGGGTCTGTCTCAGGGAGGGGGGCCAGGTTTGGAGGGGGGGTGGGCATCTCTCACCGTGTCCCTGGTTCTTCATGCCCACCCCCAAGGTGTCTGTGTAGCTGGGTATGGACAGTCTGGTGGGAATGAGATCCTGCAGTTGCTCCCGCCACCAACACTGCAGGCGAAGGAGACGCAGGTGGGTGTTGCAGCCAGGGTGGCGCCAGGCGTCTCTGTCCACCTTGGCCTGGTGTCTTTAGAGACCAAGCTACAGATGTGCTGGGCTGGGCTTCACAAGCTGTTTCTGGTCTCTGTTGCTCTGACAAGGGCTTGGCCAGGTTTTAAGCAGCTTTGGTTGAAAGGTAAAGCACATAAGTCACCTGGCTGCTGTCCAGATGAGATAGTACAGGTTGGGCTGTCCAGTCGTGTAATTCTGCTGCTCTGCAGGCAGCTTGTGCTGTGAAAACTTCATCTCCAAATGTGTGAATGAAAGCATTTTGTGTGGAAGTAGGACAGATGAGGACACCAAAGCAAATGAAGAAGGGACTTGCCAAGGCACCCAAGCCTGGGGGACCATGCTGCTGACCGGTGAGGTTGGCCCTTGGGTGGGTGACCTCTATACTAAAGTAGAAGGTGGTGTTTAGTCACTGGGTGAGCAGAAAGCTCCTGAGCCAGACATGCACAGATGGCAACAAACCCAGGCAGAGCTCTTGCCAGGAACTTTCCCCTGTGGTGTTTTTTTTCTCCCCCTCTTAACTATTTTGGGATCCTTCAATCCTATCACTTCTGTTGAAATAGGCATTACTGGACAGGCAAGAGCTTTACCAAGTGAGAGTGTGCCTTGTGTGTCTTTTTTTCATGGTAACCAACTACAAGTTCTGCACTATTAAGTGTGAAGAAATGACTTTGCCCCTGATTTCTAGGGCCTGTGTCCAGAGAGAGATTTCAAGGTGGAATGTGGTGGATTTTCAAACCGCCCGGTGTACAGCCTGAAATTCGTGCCAGACACCAGGTACAGCCATAACATGGTCCTTCCAGGGCATATTGGAGATGGAGAAGGGGCTTGTCCACCGAGAGAGAGCTCCTTTTGCTTGCCTTTTCCCAACCCAGCTGCTCAGTCCTGCCAGCTCCAAGAGCAGCGTAAGTCTGGGTGAGGAATTGCTGGCCAGTGACATGTAATGGTCCTCCCAGAACTCTGTCTTGGTGTTTGGAGAGAAGCCATCTCTCGGAAAAATGGAATGCACCCCGCTGCTGCAATACTGAAAGCCACAGTGGTGCGCCTTGTGGGGTAGATGGCAGGGAAATTGAAGCTGCTGCTGGATACCTTGAATCCTCAGCTTCTTCTAGAAGTAAGCTGCAGGGGCTGGTGATATCGATGCTGGCTCACCAGGGATCCCTCCCTGCTCCACTTTTGAGCAACGAGGGCATGTGTAGTTTTCTTGCTCTGCCTTTTCCATCCCTTCTGCATTTGGCGCTGCGTGGAGGTGCTCAGCAGGCAGATCAGGATACTAGTGGCTGTTGCCACCTCTCTGTAAGTCCCTGCACATGCAGGTTTGGAAGGTTTTTGCCTGCTGTGGATTGTAGACCTAGCAAACACGCTTCCTCTGACTGATTCATTTCATTCCTCCAGCGCTCTCCTCCTACACAAGCCCCCGTTGCTACTTTGGCGCTTTTTGCACTGTTCATAGTCCAGTGCTTTCAGAAAGCATGCTAATTAAGTACTGTTGCCTGGGACTGTTTTTGCCTGGGCTGTGTAGAGCACCCTGGCATGAGGAGTTCTGGGATCGCAGTCCTTAAGGTCCCTTCTCTGCTGCGAGCAGAGGCAGGAGCTCCTGAGCACAGAAGGAACAGCAGACCAGTTTGTCCCAGGCCAGGGAAAAAAGGCTGTTCTCTGCTCATGAAGAGTTTTGTGGGGTTCTTTTTGTTTCCTCAGCTTGCTGGTAACAAGTGGCCCACCAGACAGCTCCCTCCAGGTCTGGCAGGTGTCAGCAGAGGACTCTGGTAAGGGAACATGTTTCTGAGTTTGAGTAGTTTCTCAATGTAGTCTTTGCATCAAGCATCTCTAGCTTCCCCTTCTTCCTGGACGTAAAATGAGGAGAGGAGTGCCAGTCCCGTTCACTGACATCCTGAGTGACTGCCCTTGTGTGGCAGGGGCTGGAGAAGGGCATGAGACAAGGGGTCTACACCAAGTCTGGTGTTTGGAAAGATGTGGACTTGACAGCACAAACCTCGTAAGGGAATTAAGTAGGTTTAGGCCTGTCATGGTGGCTTTCCACTTATTTGTGAGCTCTTAGTTATGCCAACAAAATCCCTGTTCATACAGTTGGCACAATGTTTCCTTAGTATCTCCAAGGGTTAGAAATAAAAGAGCTCCATACATCACCTTTCAGGATATACCATGAACCACCTCAGTTCTCCAAGCCTATGTCTGCTTGCTTCTAGAAAAGGATTGCCGTTGCTTCGTCTACTAATTGTGAAATACTTTAAAACCACCAGAAAGGAAGTGCAAAATGTTGTTAGAAGTTTTCTTATTCTTCTTCATTGAAAATAAACATCTTGATTCACAACTTGCCATGCATTTTGCTAGATTTTAAGCGGCTTGTTGTCAGTGCTTGCTGGATGTACTAGAAACAGTGGTTTATTCTGGAGAAGGGGTTAGTCATAATTGGATTTCTTACTGGTTTAGTAGGTCACTTTTAGCTTTGCGAGGAGTCTTTGTGAAACAGCTTAGTCTTGTGGATTACTTGACTCCTGATGTGTTTTACAGCCACTTACATCTCTTTCAACTAGATGTTATTAAATCTGTAAGCACCATACCTACAGAAAATGGCACTGGACAACCTTGGGCTAAAATTGCAACCATTTCGGCCAGAGCCCCGTGGGTCCTTCATGGCTCAGGACTCAACAGCGTCCAAATTACAGAGGTTGAATCGAGGAAAAATGTCTACATGGCAGGTATTTAAACCAAGTCTAATATGTGATTTTTGAAAAGTTAGGGTTTGGGTAAAGCAAGAGTAACTGCTCAAGTGGCAAACGTTTCGCTGGGTGGGTACTTTCAGACATGTGACAAAGGGTACAAAGATATTTGCAGAAAGTACATTGTCTTGAGGAAAAAGGTTACAATGCTCCGGTCCATCTCCATCTTCTCGCTACTCCCATGACAGTGATTTCTGAGGCTTCTGCCCCAGACCTGTGCCCTACCAGAGCACCACAGGTGGTTTTAGTGCCAAGAACTGGGTTAGCAGAGGGCTGCTGTGTATGTTGTCCCAAACAGGGGAGGTGCAGAGTCACATCACTTGGGGCTGTTGAAATCTGGCATCGATTTGCTTCTGAGCAAGCTCTGTGTTACTCTGCAATCTGTTTGTGTGGGTGGGAGGAGAGATCATGCCAGCCTTGTTAAACCAGCCCTGCCTGACCTCGAGGTGGTTAATCCAGGTCTGTTTTGTTGGGGTCCTATAGACATCTGCCTTCACCTCCATAGCAAGACTCGGTGCCCACACACCTCATCCCTTGGTGAGAAAAATGTCTGTGTATGTGTCCAGTGGCTGTAATGCAGCGCGCTGAGCAAAAGGAAGGTCTGTTTGTCACTGCTGTGCTGTGTCCCTGTGCTGCAGGGACTCGTGTGGCTCCTGCTGCTGAAGGGCAGTGGTGGAGGCATCTGCTGTCGGAGCCCTGGTCCACAACGCGTCCCCCACGGGAGCTCCAACAGAGCTAGTGTTAGTTGTGGGCCTGCCTGTCTCCTCTGCCTGGGTATTAACATCACCTTTGGAGGGGTACAGACTGCGCCTGCTCCACGTGGATCCTGTGCAGAGATGATTCTCGAGCAGGCAGACAGTGTCTGCTGCTGGCTCTCTGGAAGAACTACTTAGGATTGCTTGAAAGCCACTTCCAGGGACAAGGCTGGAAATCTTCTTTCTCGGGCAAGAGTGCAGCAGAGAAATCAGGGAAATGCTCCTCATGGCATCTGAGATCTGTCTCTCTTTTCTAGCCTCCAGCAACAGCGAGGAGCTGAGCGGCCTGGCCTTTCTGGATTGCAACACGTTGCTCCTTTGTTGTGCCAAGGGGCAACTGTGCCTGGCCGACGTTCGGCAGCCGCAGAGTCCCTTGGAGGCTGTGTCCGTCCCCTCCGCGCCGTGTGGCGAGCAGTGGTGCATGGGAGTCGGGCGCGGACCTCAAGGCTCTGACTCAAGCTCCCAGCCCGTAGCTTGCCTCTCGAGCGGAGGGCACCTCACCCTAACAGACGTGAGAAAAACCTCGGAGTCCTTGGCCTCAGTAAAGTGCAGAGTTCCCTCTCCCAGCTCAGGTGCAGAGTTCCTGTGCGTCTCCTGGGCTCCTGCTCTGGAAGGCTACCTTGCTGTTTCAGGTATGTGCTTTGGGCAGAAATCTCTCCTTTTCTGGATGCTTTTTTGATCTGTATTTCAGATCAAGTGCCCAGTTCACCCCACCTTACTTTAAACACCCCTGTGGTTCAGTGCTGCCCCTGGAGCCAGCAGAGATGTGAGCTAATTTCTGCAGCTACCTCTTTCCAACAACTACAGAAGGGGCCTGGGGGCATTCTGGGGGGGTCCCTGCTTCCCTCCTGGGAGAACAAAGACCCCAAGCCCTTAGCAAACACTGTCCTGATAGTGCCAGTGACAGCCTGACCGCCACGATACTGTGCTGATAAGACCATCTGGGCAGCAAGTCTGCCTCTTGGCTGGAGCATTGCACATTCAGACTAGTGAATCTGCAAGCTTTTTGGATCTGGCCTGTGTTCTCCCCAGCAGCTGTTAGCTTGAGACAAGCTCCTCGGAGGCTTGGATGCTCTGCTGTCACAGGTTTTCAGTCTGGGCCTTTGTCCTCATTTCTGTCTCAGCAGCCCTGCTGGGAGGTGAGAGTGAGCCCAGCAGGACTAGAGCAAAGCAATTTACTGCTGCAGTCTCTCTGATTCCCTTTTATTCAAGGTTTTGATGGGACCGTGCGTGTGTACGACTCGCAGAGCTGGGACAGCTCTGGCAAGGAAGCGGAACCTATCTTTGTTCACAAAGGCCATGCGTTCAGCGGACCGGGCAGCAGCGGAGGCCCTCCCCTGGTCACCGTGCACACTTGGCATCCGCAGAAACCAAGAACTTTACTGTCGGCAGCAAGCGATGGTTCCCTGCACATTTGGGACTGGGTTCAGTCTTGTGGGAAGTGTGGGTAGGTGATACTTTCGGTGAGATCGGGGGTGTTTCCTGTGTGTGTTCTGGTTTGCATAGGCTGCGGGGTGTCTGTTTGCATGCAGATACTGTTTTGAGACAGTTGTAGCGAACAGAAGCAGCTGTAAAATGCTATTTTAATACAGTAAAAATTTTGATTGTGTTACTACTTCTCCTGTGTACCATCCTTCAAATGATAGCTGTGACTGCGTTAGCAGCCCTGTAGCTCTGGTTGCGTCCACTAGCAGAGAACACCCTGCCATCATTCTCTCATAGGCTCGCGTCACGTCTGCACCATACTTTTCAGAAGAAACAGACAAAAAAGGAAATGGGCTATTCTGTGGCTTATTTAACCCGATGTCTTCCAGGCCCGAAGCACCGAGGGGAAGGCTCTACACCCACAGGATGTTGGCCTTTCGTCACGTGTGTGTGCCACGAGCAGTGGCCTCCGCTCAGGAAGTTGCAGTGCAAATGCAGCCTGCTTGCAGCCTGAAAAAGGAACAGGAACCACCTTTTCAGCCCCAGCCTGTTACAAGCTTTGCCCTCCCCCTGTGTAACTGGAGAGCACCCAGCCTAAGAAAAGGCGTTGGTATCTTTTGGCTCTTTTCCCACCAACTGAAAGTTTAAATTTGATCGAGCTAATGTGATTTCCTGGGCCTGAGGAAGCCAGGCAATGGCTTGCAATGCCTATGCTGCTACCAAGGTGTTACTTGAGGGAGGAGAAAGCTGTCTGCTCCTTATCCTGAACATGAAAAACAGCATATTTGATGGAGCAGCTGGGAAAGGGAGTCAAGAGCCGGGGCAGGGGAGGGATGCAGGCAGGGGTGCTCACCTGCAGAGCGGGGGACCCTGGCTTGCTCTGGCACTGGGGATTGCATGCAGAGCAGCCAGCCTCCATCTTGCGGTGCAAATGCTTGCATGGGACCTGCCAGGCTGCCCCCACTCTGTTCCGCATCCCAGCACCCCACGTTTGCTGTCCTATTGTGCTTCTAAGTGCTTTTTCAAGGTTATTTCTGGAACTGCCGCTCTGCTTCCTCAAAGCAGGGGTGCAAAGGGCTCCCCGCTTCTCTGGGTATAAGCTGGGGCGGAGAACGGGTGCTGGTGCAGGGTGAGTTGGGGTGAAGGTTGTGTTTGAAGCGGCTGGGGAAACCTTGGCGCTGGGAATGCGGTGTACTGAACTGTGCTGTGTCATGGCAACAGCTGTCTGCCTGCGGGTGCTAGAGCTGAAACCTCCTCCCATCCACCCAGGAAGAGGGGAAGCTCCCTGCTGCTCGCCTCGCAGCTTTCCTCCCGGCACAAGCCATGTAGGCTTTTCCACCCCATACCCAAAACTATCCCTGCCTGTGGGGCAGGGTGTGGAGGGGAGTGTCTCCTACCAGAGGCCGGGGAGGTTGATGCTTTGTTACCCACCAAAGCCATAGGTCTGTGTTGCCACCAGCAGTTGATGTACCAGCGAAGGAAAAAAAGCCTGTTTGATCCTAGGAGGAGCTGAGCACTCCTGCAGGAATGCCTGGTCCTCCTTTCCACCCATGGAGGGTCCCCAGCAAAGCAAGCCCAGCCGTGCCAACCTCAAACTGATGTGACAGGGTCTGGCCAGGGGCCTGGGAGGATTTCTGCCCCAGCGAGGGACAGCTAGGAGAGCGCCTGGCTTTCCAGCCTCTCTGCATCTGCCACTGAGCCTGTCCCTGCTGTGGGAGAGCACAGCGTGCCCTTCCCCTGCACTGAGACCTCCAGGTTCACCAGTTTAGGAGGTGGCTTTTCTGGCCCAGGGTCGGGACCAGGCACAGTCCCAGGAAGGACAGCATGTGGCTGATGGGCACACGGACATGGAGGGTTCCCAGGGTGGGATCCTGGAGCTCAGGGGATTTTTTTCAAGCACCCCTGGGAGCAGAAGATTTGGCAAAGTGAGGTGCACGGCTCCGCTGCTGCAGCTCCTCTGGGCTCCTCCGCAGTATGCAGCCTTTAGAGAGAGACACCCACCCGGGCAAGGGTCTGGCCTTGGAGGAGGTGGGCTCTGAGGAGGAGAGAAGACCACTGCAGCCTTCCCGGCAGCCAGGCTTCATCTTCCTCACCATCTCGTTTGCAGGGTTGTGGTGGAGGAGCTGACAAGTAGAAGCAGCAGAGCCGGGCCTGACTCACACACACACACCGTGGTGATGCAGGTACTGCAGAGAGGACAGGGAAGCAAACTTGCTTGGCTTTCCAGGGCAACGGGGCTTAAGCAACAGCACAGTTTGTACTCATCTGAACTTCTCTATTCTGCCGCACCCTCGCCCCCAAAAAAAAACAACAAAAAGCTTAAGCCTTCTTGTCCAGCTTGAACCAGATTTGACAGGGGACGGGAGATGTCTGGAAATCTTAAGTACTTGCAGCTCCTGAGGCAAGGGATTATCCACAGAGGAGGGATGTCCCCTTAGATGTGGCACTGGAGAACTCACACAGGGAATAAGGGCATTTCTGCCTGAAATGTACCATGTGGACCTTCCAGAGATGCCTAAATATTTGATTGGAGTCTGGCTGTGTGACTGCAGGAACTTTGGCTTTGCTGGAGCCACATTTGTCCTCGGTGGGGAAGGTTGGGATGGTTCCTGCCATCCCCCAGCGCAAGTGCTGATACCCACAAGACGGATCGACTTAAGGATGGTCTCTCCTTCCCCAACAGCATCAGCGTGGCAAGGGGCAGCTTGCAGCTGCGTTGGATGCAGATGTGTCCAACCTCTGCTCTCCCTGGGACCACAGAAAGGTTCTCCAGGACCCTTGCCTTTGCTGAGGCAAGCTGGCCGCAGAGCTTTCCTCTCTGGTCTAACCCCAGGGCAAGGTATCGCAGCTGGGGAGAGCGAGCGGGCTGGACACGCAGGGTTGGAGAGATGTTTCCCAGCAGAGAGTGGATCCAGAATGGTGCTGTGGATGTTGGCTGGAGCAAGCCGTGCTCTGGGTTTCTCCTCCCTTGTCTGGGAGGGGACAAGCCACAGCTCTTCCCTGAGGGGCTGTCCCCCATTTCAGGCTGGGAAATGGGGAGGTTATATGGCTCACACACACCCCCATCCTGGTCCCTCCTGCTCCCAGGGGGGATGAGAAGCTCACTGCAGCACCAGCTCCCCGCTGCCTGTGTGCCAAGGTGGAGCGGTCCAGCCCTGGAGCTGCCGTCACCGCTGCTCCATGGACATCTCCACCCTCCTTGGACACCCACCCGCTGCAGCGCCAGGCTTGGGCTGTGGACTTGAATCATGCGGAGATGTGCAGGCATTGCTGCATCCTTCTGAGGAGATGCTTCGCTGCTCTCCCTGGCTCCTCACCCCCTTGCTGGGAAGACACGATTTCAAACCAAGTGTGAGCCTGGGTTTTATTCTGCAGGATGAGGCTGTTGTGCTGCAGCGACCAAGGGAGCTACGGCGAGAGGAGAGGCACACTCTCCTGTGCCCAAACAGAGGTCGTGAGAGCAGAGGCAAACTTAATGCAACAATTCTGTGCAACACCAGGGGCTGAGAAGCGGCCGATGCTTGCAGCGCAGCTGCCAGCAGTGCTTTCAGAGGGTGCCTGCATGTTTTTGAGGGCTGGGGACTTCTGCTTTGTGGCCTTGTGTTGCTCTCTAAAGCTGCTGGGCTGTATTTTTGGGCAAAAATTGGCACAGGCTCGCCTTGCTGGATTTAACAGGGCAGTGCCTGCGTGTGCTTGTGCCCCTGGCAGCTGGACCATCGTCTGCTCCTGGAGAGGCTGCGACACCTCCATTTGCACTGAGGACCATCCAAATTGCCCTGTCCCACATGACGATGACACAGGTCTGGTACCTACCTCTCAGCATCATCCCTGCAAGTTGTTCCTCCTGGGTACAAATGCACAGCACAGAAGAGCCCGCGGCATTTACAGCTGTCTGGCTGCTGCGGGAGGCTGGGTTTGACGATGAGCACTGTGGCGGTTGCTCTTCCTTCATGCTTGCGGGCACCAGCTCCTGGATGTATCGCGCCCTGCAGTGCCAGCCTTTAGGGCACAACTTCTTTAACCATCACCTACGAGGAGCTCCTCAGCAGGATGCTGACTGGACATGACTTGTTTAATAAGCAGCTCATTAGTACGCTGTGCTCGCTGGGTACCGCGTGGCCATGCATTTTGTTTCAGAACTAAGAGGCGGCTCGGCGGAGCGGTGTGATCAGGGCAGGTGCTGCTGCTCACCCTGGTCGTTGGCAGGAGGAGCGGGATCCGCTGTGGTGGCTGCGTCCATCTGCGTTGGTCTGCGAGGACGGTGTCTCAGCTGATGGAGAGCTGCTGGCATTTCTGGGGCAGGGTATAGCCCGCCGTGAGAGCGACGTGTTTGTTCAGTGCTTTGCCCTGGATGTCTGTCTCTGCTGGCAGAGAGCCCGGGCAGGGCAGGCTGAAGCTGCATTAGTCATTTGGCACCCAACCCACCAAGATTTCAGGTGTTGGCTAAGAGCAACGAGGCTGCTGGGGCGGTGGAAGCTGTGCAGGTCATGCCTGGGCAGGCAGCTCTCCTGCGCTCCCCCCGTGTAGGACACGCCGTGGTGCGAGCCCAGTGGTGGTTTAGCATCGATTTGTGCAGGTTCTGCTACAGCCTGAACCTTGCCACGCTGACATTTGGTGTGAGCCGAGGACAGGAGCCAGGCTGGCGTTTACCCACCATATCTGTGTGACCTTGGAAGCCAGGGCATGCCCCAGGGAGCAGGGAGCCACGGCGGCCAAAGTCTCCTGCAGGCAGGTGACAGGGGGCTGGGGGGGGCAGACACCGAGTCCCAGAGTCCAGGCAGGGGTGCTGGAAACACTGGGGCTGGAGACGGGCTGCCGCCGGAGGCTCACATCCATGCTAATGCACAAATTAATTAATTTGCTAGTGGGGAAACGTGCAACCGAGGACAAGAACAGCAGGACTGTTCGATGCTGCGACAAGGAAATCTGCTCTCGTGCATTTGCATCTGATGCTGGGGTGGGACAGAGCAGCAAAGAGGGGGGCGAGAGCCTCCACCCCCCCCAGCACCACCATCGGGTTCCTTGTTGTATTAGACCCCAGCCCCTGTCCTGAGCCAACAGAAGTGTCCAGGTGCTGGGACTATATTTTATGATTTATTATTTTTTTTCTGAGTTTAATAAACTAGAATAATTTATTTGACAGAACACAGAAACATCACAGATATGGTGGAGAAACCAAAGAAGCAGGTATCAATGAACAGTACAAAGTAACCACTTTTACAAAAAAAAAAAAAGTACCACGCTGCCCACCAGCTTTACCCAAAAATAACGGGGCAGGGGGGCTCAGCTCTGCGCCCCCCCAGCCAGGGAAGGACGGAGCTATCCCCACGGGTTGCTCTCAGATGATGACGGTGACCACAACGGCACAATAAATAGTGAGAAGGGCCTTTCGATCGGTGGTGGGAGACCCCGGCAGACCCCGGTGGGGTGGGATGGGACCCGGGCACCCAGCAAGGGAGCCCCAGGACCAGCACGGCCAACGGGAGGCACAAGCATCTGGTGAAACACTGGTTAGGGCGGCAAATGCTGTGCTCCCCTTCCCTCCCTATCCCCAAATAGGTGCTTGACCCCCATGCAGGCACAGAGAAGGGGAAAACATCAATCAGGGGAGCTCTGCAGCTTGGGGTTGCAGGGGAGGGGGCAAAGCATCCTTGGTGTAACGCCGCTGGGAACAAGGCTTACACCATGACCCTGCTGTGGCTGAGAAAAGACATTTGCAACCTCTCCCAGAGCAAGTGTCACATGGCCGATGGCACAGACCCACGGAGGGGGGCTGCACGCCCCCGCTGCCAGCCCTGTCCCTGTGTGCCAGCTCCAAGTCCGCTGGCCTCACCTGGCCCCAGCAACTCACAGCTCGGAGCTCCTTCCCTCCAGGGAGGCTATATTGGTGTAAAAATCTACGCAACTGAAGAATAAATCCCCGGGGCTGGCTGCTTTAGGTGGATTGGCGGGGAGGGAAGAGCAGGGGGAGCGATGCCCACCCATCTTTGCCAGCTCCAAAACGCTGGTGCCGGGTTGAGCCTTTGCTGGGGAGCAGCTGGGCTTCGGTCTCAGGCAGGGTCCAAGGGTCAAAGCCAGGCTCGTGCATCCCGGGCAGGGAACGCATGCGGCAGGGCCAGGCAGCAGGGAGGGGACATCCAAGCTGCGCGGGTGCCCTTTCCTACGAGCAGGCTGCCTAGAAAAGACCCCCCCACCCCCC
>JAVJGI010000014.1:351459-362177 GCA_035590275.1 Ibycter americanus | reverse complement strand
GGCCGGGTGCGGGCGGCCATGCAAGCAGGGTCAAGTGGGGATGTGCAGGCGGGGGGGGTGACATGCAGGCAGGGGGGTGACATGCAGGACATGCAGGCAGAGGGGGGGACGTGCAGGCAGGGTTGGGGGGCAAGCAGGCAGGGTTGGGGGGACATGGAGGCAGGGTTGGGAGGGGATGTGCAGGCAGGCTGGGGGGGGGGCATCCCACTCAAGCGAGCCCAGCCCACCCCGGTGCGTCCCCCCCACCCAAACCGAGCTCCGCCCTGCCCCGGCCCCACGTACCCACAGGGTCCACCACATCAATGTGATCCACGAAATCCCTCTTCCCCAGGTAGACGGTGAGCTGCGGGGAGGGATGGCGGGGTCAGGGATGCGTGCCAGCACAGCTCCGGGGGTGTCCTGGCGTGTGGTCACCACCCACTGGGGGTCCATCACCACGCACCACCCCATCCCTGTGACACCCAAAAGCCAGCCCCTGCCTCTGTCCCAGCCCCGACCCCAGGCAAAGCCTGGAACCCCTCCAGATGTCCCCAGGCCTGGAGGCACTTGGCATCTGGGGACATCTGGGTTCAGGTCAAGCCCCAGCTGGGAACCCACGGGCTTGTCCCCCTGGGTCTTACCAGTGGGGCAGGGCTGAGCCCCACAGCATCACCCCCCTGGCTTTCTCCTGATGGGGAAACTGAGGCACAGGGCACAGACACATCACCCAAGGGTCAGCAGGAGCATCCTCCCCAGGGAACACTGGGAATGATGAAGAGGGACATCAGCTCCAAGCTGGGACCAAGCCCTGGTGCTGGTGCACGCTGCCACCGGCTCGGACAGTCCCCGGTTCGCCAGCTCGGCATCCCTGGCACCAAATCTGATTTGCCTCCCGCCACGAAGCCCCAGCAATCCCAGCCGGATCCCAGCTGGAGCTGGTTAGCTCCCAACCCCAGCCTCATCCAACGGGTGACGGGATAAATAAGCTTTTCCCTCCAGTGCAGGGCAGGCAGGAGCCGGCAGCTGCCATGCTGGGACTTACAGGCATCAGCCCACGCTGCCAGACCCACAGAAACCCCACGGGCAGGGCTGCCTGCCCCCCAGCACCCACCTGCTCACCCCTGACCTTGGGCAAGCCCCCCCCAACCCTGCCGTGCCTCAGTTTCCCTCCCTGCTGGCACGGCAGGATGCTCAGGCAGCCAGCGCCTTGCAGGGCATCTTTGGGGTCTGTGCCTCGCTCTTGGCTGTGCTCGCAGGATCTGGGGAGGGGGGACACCCCGGGAAGCACTGGCTCCCCCCGCAGCCCCCCCACCTCCCTGGGCAGCCACTGCCCCCCCACTTACCTTCCCATTGGGACTGGCTTTCTTAAACACCCTGCAAAAGAGAAAAGGGGGGGTGGGGGGGTGGTGGTTAGCGATTGGGGCACCCATGGGTGCTGCGGGACGCGGCTGCATCACAGCGGGGTGCCACCGGGCAGGGTGACGGTACCTGACCCCATAGCGCACAGCACCCATGACGCCCAGCCCTATACAGTGCTGTGGGGCAGACTGGTGGTACCTGACCCTATATACCATACGGGGGCACACAGAGCCCAGCCCTGCCCCCACATGGCCCGGGGGGGGGCTGGCCATCCAATCCCCCACCCCATACACCACAGGACAGCAGCCAGCTCCACCCCCGTGCCTCAGTTTACCACCCGAGCGGCGCGTTGGTGCTGGCGTGGATGCAGGGCCTGACGCCTTACCGCAGCGTGGTTACACCAGGGAGGGGTTTGGCCCCTTGCCTGCAGCAGGCAGGGCGTCCTGACAGCCCCCTGCCCCAGGGGCTCGTGCTTGGGGGGGTCCCTGCATGGCTCTGCCCTGAGCAAGATGGGACGACCCAGCTCTGCTGCTGGGTAAGGTGCTGCACAAGGTGCAGTGCAAGATGCCGCGCAAGGAGCAGTGCAAGGTGCAGAGCAAGGTGCCCGGCCAGGTGCCATGCAAGGAGCAGTGCAAGGTGCCAGGCAAGGTGCTGTGCAAAGGCTCTGCTGCGCAAGGTGCGGCATGAGGCGCTGTGCAAGATGCCATGCAAAGCCCCTGCCATGCAAGGCGCCATGCAAGATGCTGTGCGCAGGCTCTGCCGTGCAAGGTGCAGTGCAAGGTGCCGTGCAAGGTGCAGTGCAAGGTGCCATGCAAGGTGCTGTGCGCAGGCCCTGCTGTGCAAGGTGCAGTGCAAGGTGCCGTGCAAGGTGCAGTGCAAGGCGCCATGCAAGATGCTGTGCCAAGGCCCTGCTGTGCAAGATGCCATGCAAGATGCCAAGCAAGGACCAGTGCAAGGAACAGCGGAAGGTCCACGCAAGATGCTGTGCAAAGGCTCTGCCATGCAAGGTGCCATGCAGGGTGCTGTGCAAAGGCCCTGCCATGCAAGATGCAGTGTGAGGTGCTGAGCAAAGGGCCTGCTGTGCAAGGTGCTCTGCAAAGTACCACGCGAGGTGCTGCGCGAAGGCCCTGCTGTGCCAGGAGCAGTGCAAGGTGCCATGCAAAGGCCCTGCTGTGTGAAGCCAGGCGGCTTTCTGCCAGCCAGGGAACAGCACGGCAGAGGGGCAGCACCCAGCAAGCACCACAGCACCCCGCTCACAGCTCCCCTTGCACGCAGAGCTGCCCAGCCCAGCCCAGGAGATGGATGGCGTTTCTCCAGCCCTGGCCAAGCGGCGCAGGGGATGGTCCCAGGGGGAAAAACCACCCGCCGGCACAGCCCTGTTGGGTGCCAGGGCCCAGCCAGCCCTCAGCATCCGGATGAACCAGCGGCCACAGCTGCTGCCAGCACCCTGCTCCGGAAAACACGAGGCGTCGGGAAGCCAGCACAGCACACCGCACGGGGAAGGCGCCCAGACATCACCATGATGGGCAGCAGCCCAAAGCCTGCAGGCTGCAGAGCGGCATCCCAGCACCCAGCTGCCTTCCAGCACCTTCCTCTCAGTTCTGGGCTTTAATTTGTTTCTAATCACTTCAAAGTAAATTAAAAATAAGGTTTGCGCCGCACACACAGATATTAAAATGAAAGCTGGGATGAGGCTGCAGCATCATGGCGCAGCAGCTCCCCTGGGGCCAGGGACAAGTCCTGTGGGTGGCCTGGGGAGCTGGCTGCAGCGGGGGACACGTCACCCAGGACAGGGGCACCCCGAGGGATGAGCCCCCATCCCAGCGTGTTTGCATCCACTGTGGCTGTGGGGTGACGGTCCCCACAGTCACCTCTGCCCCACAGGACGTGGGTGGATCCCAAAGCCACTGGAGAGGTGAGGAGAGAGCAGGGTGCCCCCATCCCGGGACTTTCCCCCCATCCTCCATCCCAGGGGATGCCCTGCGCTGTGGGAACAGCCCCCAGGCAACCCCCAAATCCTTCTGCAAGACCCCACGGAGCTGCGGGGGAAGGATGGGGGTCCCACATGCCACCGTGGTGTTGCAGGTGCCGGGGAAGCCGGAGCATCCCCAGTCGGGCAGGGGCAGGCAGGGCTCCCTCACCCAGCGCTGCCCCATTTCGGAAGCTGTTCGGAGCGTGCCCTGGCACGAAGCCACCCATAATGGGTTCTCCTCGGATAATCCCTCCTCGCCTTTAAATTCCATTAAAGCCATCCGGGAAGATTAGCAGTTGCGGTTCAAGGCTGGGAAAAACAATTCCCAGGGCAGCTGTTTGGCTCTGCCAAAATACCAGGGGGTGTTTCGGGGTGGGGGCTCCTCCAGGCGCTGCTGGGATGGACCCTCACCCCAGGGCCCAGCAGAGCTGCTGGCATCCCACCGCCCGTGTCCGACGAGGGGCAGCAGGGGAAGCGGCAGCCGCAGGGTTTGCCCGGCACGAGCAGGGGAGGAAAAGAGCCGGTGCCAGCTGGGGCCGAGCCCGAAGTGCGGTGCCCGTGCCGGGGGTGACCACAGCCCTGGCGATGGGGTGGGATGCGCCGGGCAGCTGCAGGCACCGCACTGGGGGATGCGCGGTGACACGCTGGGGAGGGTCCTTGCACATCCAAGTACCGGCAGCACGGTCCCTGCGCCCAGCACAGCCTCGACAGGGGCACCCACGAACCTGCTGCGTGTGCTGGGTGCCACTGGTCCCTGCGCCCACGTGCCAGGGTGACCCTCAGCCGGCATGCCAGGGTGATCCTCAAACCATGCCCAGGTGCTGCGCTCATCCTCACCCCCATCCCGGCATGCCAGGGTGACCCTCACCCCCACGCTGGGGTGGCCTTCATCCCCATGTCCACATGCCAGGGTGACCCTCACCCCCATCCCTGCATGCCAGGGTGACCCTCGCCCCTGTGACAAACTGGAGTGACCCTCGCCCCCATGCCCACATGTTGGTCCACGCAGGAGGGACACCAGTGCCAAGGGTGCCAGCAAGCCCCAGCACCAGCCTCGCGGGCCCAGCACAGCGTTGGTCCTCAACACAGTACAGCCCTGAGCTACCAGGGACATTCATCCCCCAGCTCCCATCGCGCCACGTCACCCAGTGGGCATCACCGCCAGGTCCCCGGGGAGCGGAGCACCCACACGGCACCGCTCGGCTCTGCGGTGCATGCAGCCAGCCAGGGAGCAGGATGCGACCCCACCGTGCAGGCAGGAGGAAGCGGTGTTGCTCCTTCAGGAAGCAAATTTCCACCATCCCTGAAATCCCAGGGAGATTCCAGGAAGTGGCTGGGATTCCCAGGAACGGAGCCACTCTCCCCAGCCCTGACAGAGAAGGGGCTCAGCATGGAGATTTCCTCTGCTGAAGACTCAGCAACTGGGAAAAGGGTGGAAAAAGGGGATTGCTGAAATTCAGCATTCCCACTGAGTGACAACGCCTGGCTCTGCCGGGAAAGGGCCCTTCCCTGATCTGCTTCCAGCTCAGCTGCCTCCTCCGGCAGCAGCTCCCATGCCGGAGAAGCCCAGGCAGGAGGAGGAGGGCAGGGGGCTGGGCAGGGGGCTCAGCCAAGGCTGCAGGAAGGCTGGGTGCTGAGCTGCTCCAGCAAACCCCTGGCACCACGCACCCCAGAAGCAGGAGGATGCTTTTACGCTGTGCATCACCCCCCCGGACCTCGTTGTGCCTCAGTTTCCCCATGAGCCCGGCTCTCATGCACCTGCAGAAAGAGCGGGGAGGTACTGCCTGGGGGGGGTACGGCCCGTGACCCAGGGAAAGCCGAGAGCCCAGGGACACCCCAGCATGGAAAACCAGCAAGAAGAGGTCAGGCCCCCCAGGGTGGGCTGTCGGCAGGGCCCATGGTGGGGAGGGGCAGCACAACTGCGTCGTCATGTCAGTGTCCCAACAGCCCTGCATCCCTGGGTCCCCAGATCTTTGTATCCATGCCCCCGCATCCCCACATCTCCACGTCCCTGTGTCCCCACAGCTCTGCGTACCTGTGTGCCTGCATCCCCACATCTCTGCATCCCTCTGTCCTTGCATCCCTGTGTCCTTGCATCCGTGCATCCCTGTGTCCCCATAACCCTGCATTCCTGTGTACCCACATCTCGGTGTCCTTGCATCGCTGGGTCCCTGCATCCATGTATCCCCACGTACCCATATCCCTGCATCCCTACATCCACGTGTTCCTGTGTCCCCACGTCCCTGCATCCCCACATCTCTGCATCTTTATGTCCGTGCATCCCCGTGTCCCCATGTCCCCCCATGTCACCCCTTCCAGAGCTGTGGGGCCCAGCATAGCTTGGCCAAGCTCTGGCAGGGGACCGGAGCAGGATCCGGCCCGGCTGTCAGGCTGCTGCCGAGGGAGCGCAGGGGTCAGCCCGTGCCACCGCTCTTACTCCCTTGGCCCCACATGGGCCCCAGGAGACGACAGGAGTTGTTGATAAACCTTCTGCCAGGCACATAAACACTCGGGAATATTGGGAACGTCCCGCCAGCCCTTCCTGGGTGGCCTCTCCTCGGCAAGGGCTGGGGGTTGAGTGTTCCCAGCTGAGATGGGATAAGCGTTTCCATGAACGGGATGCTCGGTGCGAGGGTTTGCCGGCACCGCGGTCCCCAGCGTACAGGGTGAGGGCTGGATCCTGTGCCAGCAAAACCCGCCTTAATGGGAATGCTGCTGCAACTAAATAAATGGGGAGGGGGAAGTGGGGGGAGGAATAAAGGGCCTGGGCTCATCAGGGAAGGGCGTCAGCGCTGTTACTCAGTGCTGTTACTCAGCGCTTCCCCTTCCCCACAATTAATTAATTGCTTTTTAAGGCCAAGGGGTGATCAGAGCACCCAGTCTCCAGACCCAGGCATGGAGGGGGTGATGCCACCCTCCTGAGAGCTCAGGGCAATTAACAGGGGGATCTTTCTGGGTAATTAATGAGGCATTACATAAAAGCAAGGTCAGGAGCGTCCTCTGCCAGCCTGACACCTCCCTGTCACCCAACATCCCCTCCCCAGGGACCAGCACCCAGGGGAGACCCTGGGAGGTCTCGCACCAGGGAGGTTCCAGCGTGCCGGGTCCTGACCCCGAGCTGCGCCGGGAAGCCCTGGGAAACATGGCCAAGGGATGGAGGCTCAGCTGGTCCCGCTGCCAGGACACCCCCCCCACAGATGCTGGGAGCGGGTGGAGCAGCGATGCCTCCTGCCCAACCTTCATTACACAAACGAAGCCACTAATGAACCTCAGCAAAGGCGAGATCGATGGCAGGCGCTGCAGAAGTGCCGAGCAGGAAACAATTACTCACCGCTCCTCGCCGGCACCGCCAGCACCCACCCATGCTGGCCCCACGCCGGGGGCAGGAGCCCCACACAGCCCCCCGCTGTGGGTGCAGGACTCTGGGGTGGCCCCGTGCCATGGGTGCATGAGCCCCACAGCAAGCCAGACCTGCACAGCCCCACACCATGGGTGCAGGAGCCCTGCAAAAGCCCATGCTATGGTGCAGGAGCCTGGGGTGGCCTCGTGCCATGGGTGCAGGACTCCTGCACAGCCCCACGTTATGGGTGCAGGAGCCCCACAGAGCCTGAAACACGCACAGCCTCATGCTGTGGGTGCAGGAGCCCTGCACAGCCCCACACAGCCCCATGCGATGGGTGCAGGAGCCCTGCACCGTCCCACACAGCCCCACCAGCCCCACGGTATGGGTGCAGGAGCGCTGCACAGCCCCATACTATGGGTGCAAGAGCCTGGGCCGGCCTTGTGTTACAGGTGCAGGAGCCCTGCACAGCCCCACATTACGGGTGCAGGAGCCCCATAGAGCCTGAGACATGCACAGCCCCATGCTATGGGTGCAGGAGCCCTGCACAGCACTGCACAGCCCCACATTATGGGTGCAGGAGCCCTGCACAGCCCCACATCATGGGTGCAGGAGCCCTGCACAGCCCCACCAGCCCCATGCTAAAAGTGCAGGAATTGTGCATGGCCTCATGCCATGGGTGCACGAGCCTGGGCTGGCCCCACACTATGGGTGCAGGAGCCCTGCACAGCCCCACCTTATGGGTGCAGGAGCCTCACAGAGCCCAAGACGTGCACTGGCCCGTGCTATGGGTGCAGGAGCCCCGCACAGCCCCACACTCTGGGTGCAGGAGCCTGGGGTGACCTCATGCTATGGGTGCTGCAGCCCTCCAACCAGAAAGACCCCCAGAGATGCACATCCCAACAGCCACCTCTGCCCAAAAGCACCCATGGGAGCAGGGAAGGGGCACGCTGGGACACGGTGGCCTCTCGCACCTCAGCAGCCACTCAATGCCAGGGGGGACCCTCGCCCGCCACCACTGCCGGATCCGGAGGGAGGGATGGAGGAAGCGCGGAGCCTTCCCTCCCCCTCAGCCCTTCCTGGTGTCGAAACGCTGGAGACATGAGGCAGGAAGCTGCCGCCATCGCTGCCCATCAGCGATCTCCACGCCCGGGGACCCCGTGCCACAGGCTGGCAGCCCCGGTGCCCCTGCACGCTGCCGCAAGGCCAGATCCTGCTCTCCTGGCCACCCTGCCCTCTCCCGGCCACCCTGCCCTCTCCCTGCCATTCATCTGGTACCTTAACGAGCTCATTAGGTGCATGTCCGGAGCTAACGATCACTTTATTTGGTGGCTGATAATTGAGTGGGGGCCGCTTGATCTCTGTTCGGAAGATTTAGGAGGATTTGATTCCCCTGGGCATCGGGAGCAGGGTCTGACGGCAACGCCATCGATTGCCTTTGAACCTGGGGTGGAGGAGCCAGGGTTTTTGCTGGCTCTCACGCTAATGGGGCCAGCGGGCAGATCTAATTAGCCAGAGCCGCGTTAGAAGGGATCTCCAGGGATAACGGAGCCGCCAGCAACCACATCACACGCTCCAGCATAACCCCGCGGCGGCGGCCAGTGGCTCGGTGCCAGCCGTGCTGGGATGAGCACCGAGCACCCTGCCAGCCGATCCCAAAGCAAGAGCATCCCATGGGCTGAAGGCTGCATCCTGCATCCCCGCTGCATCCCCTGCCAGGCTCGGCAGCAGCATCCCCCAGCTGGGTCGGAGCTTCGCTGCCTGCCTTGGCAAGGAAACGCCTTGGCTGTGGGATCTGGGATGTGTCTGGATCCTGCTGTTATTACCAGAGTTTGTTCTCCAAACAACATCCAGGAAGCAGGAGTCTCCCCTCCCGGGCCACCTTCCAGGGCTCCTTCTCTTCCCAGCAGAGATCCCTGTCCTGCTCCCAGACCCTACGCATTCATCCGGGGGGATGCACAGGATGCCGGGACTGCAAAGCACCCCGGGGGACCCGCTGGCCCTGGCGCGGTTTGATGCTGCAGAGGAGCAGGATGGGACCGCAGGGTGCGGGGAAGGGCGCAGAGGGGCGCCCAGTGCCAACCAAGGCGGGCTCTGCCACACCGGGACCACCACGGTGCTTCCCCAGCTCCAGCTCCAGCCTTGGCTCCGCTGACCACCGGGAAACCACCCTCCACCGCAGCTCAAACCACGGGCCACCGGCCGAGCACGCAACTGGCCCACGGAGGCCAGCAGGTGCCCGTGGGGCCACAGCTACCCTGCCTGGGTGCTGGGTGCTGGGCAGGAGGAGCTGGGGAGGGGGTGATGCGTGTTCTTGGAGAAGCTGTAAATAATCAGGCGGCGTGTTTGGTGACGGCCGGGGCTGGCTCGCTCCCCGGCAGTGCCAGCAGCCACAAACTCGCCTGTTTACTCCACCGAGCCACTTCCTCCGGCTCTTCCCACCGCGGGGCTTTGAAGGGGGCTCGGCGGGAGGCTGGGAACGGCGGATGACGCACGGAGCTGCCCCCCAGCCCCCCGCCGGGACGGCTCCTGCACCCCGCACGCAGAGCTCGCCTGCACCCTGCCTGCGACCCGCACCCTGCCGCAGCACCCAGGGCCACGCCGGCAGCCGGGGGACCCCAAAACCCTGCAGCACACAGGCCTGCCGGGGGCGGCTGCGGTGACCCCCCAAGAACAGTGGGGTGGCCCCACGCTGGCACAGGGGGATTTGGCAGGAATGATGCTTTTTTGGGGTGTCCGATGGTAAATCGGCTCCCACAGCTGAACCCCCCTGACTCCCTCCAGAAGCTTTAGGATGAATCCATGCGGATTTGGGGTCAGAGCTCCGAAGAAAGGAAGATGGGGCGGGGGGGTGGGATTTATCAGCCTAATTACCCCCTGCCCGGCTGCCTCCGTACGTGGTGCGTGGGCTGGGAGATCAGCTCCTGCCTCTCCTGCCAGCCCGTGGGAATGCCGCTCGCTCGCGCTCCCCCGGGCACCCACAAATCTCCCAGGGCCGAACCGGCTGCATCCCAGGGATTGCACCCAGTGGGGGGAAACCCAAGCGGTGCTCCAGCTCCAACCCCGCTACTACAAAAGCGAGGCTCCCCCCAGCCCCCTGACTCTGGCGGGGGGGCTGCTTGCCCTCTCCGGGGGTGCAACGTGCCAGTCCTCAAGAATTAGGGATGCTGAGCTGGGGGGATGCAGATGCCGTCAGCTGTGGCCAGGCCAGCAACACCCGGGCAGCCTGCCCCGCGGTGACAGCCCCCCCAATGCTGGGGGGTCAGCGGGAGCCCCCATATCCCATCCTGCCACCCCCAAAACACTGCAGCGTTTCTGGAAGGTTCTGCCAAAGCAGGGCCGGACCCCTTCATCCTTCCCTCCTGCCTTGGGGCACGGCGCGGTGGTGGCTGCACCGAAGCCCCCTGGTCCTGACACCCGGGTGTCATGGGGGGGCGCGAGGGGAGGGCAACCCCCCCGCCACCTGCGCACCGGTGTTGGGGGTCAAGCGGGAGCACCCCAAGTACCTGCTCCTAACAAATGAATGGTGGGGAGGCCCGGGGGACAGAGCGCTGGCAGAAAGGGAGCCGGGCGAGGAATGGCACCAAGCCGGAGCGTGAAGCCCTTGGCCACCCGGGGAGGGGCTGTCACGGCAGACACCCCCAGACCCCCCAGGCCTGGGCTGGTGGGGGGCACCGGGTTCCCGGCCAAGGTCCCGAAACCCCGTTCCCAGGGTGGGCACCTCCGCGGGTCTGTGAATTCACCCCGGCCACCTCCGCCGTGCTCCGCGCCCAGGGACGCGCAGGGTGGCCGGAGGGTCCCCTCACCCCCCTCGGCACCACGGGGGTCCCCAAAGCAGGGCAGCCATCGCGGTGGCTCCCAGGGGACCGAGGCGTCGCAGGCCACCATGGCCCCCGCGCCTGGCACGTGCCCCCCAGCACCCCCCCGTGCCCCACCGCACCCCCCCCCGCTCGCCCCCCCGGGTTCTACACCGCCCCTGCGCTCCCCCGGGCTGGGCTCCCTCCGTCGCGGCCCGGGCGGGGCCCCCTCCCAGCGGCTTGTGCCCCCCAGCCTGCTCGCTGGCAGGGC
>JAVJGI010000014.1:294840-313204 GCA_035590275.1 Ibycter americanus | reverse complement strand
CCCCCTTTAAAGACTGTGCCCTTGGGTTGGGGGTCCCCCCATCCTCCCTGGAAGCCTCACCCCATTTTTAGGGTGCCCACCCCAGTCTCTGAGGTGACTGTCCTGCAGGGCTTGGTGCAGAGACACCCCCCCCCCCATCACCCATCCCCCCAGGATGTCAGCGACACTCCCCCTACCCACCCCCCCCGGCAAGCCCTGCATTGCAACAGCACCCCGCCCCCATGCTTGCACAGGGAGGGACCCCCGTTTTACACACTGGAGGAGACCCCACTTGGGACACCCCCCCCATAGGGATGCTGTTCACTCCCAGCCACCCCCCCATCACCTTTGGTAAGAAGTGACCCCCCCCACGCCGAGTCTCCCATCCCCTCCCAGGGACAAGCACCAGGATTTTGGGGGTGCTGCTCCCCCCGCACAACCTGAGCCACACAGGGACCCCGGTGCCGCAGCGCGCACAGAGGAGAGGGGGGCTCAGCTCGGGGAGCCCACCCCGAAGAGACGGGGTTGTGGAGGTGGTGGATCAAGAGGACGGTGCTTTGATGGTTTCTTCAGGCAGGGCCAGGAGCCGGTCAGGATCGGTGCAGCCGGGCTGTGACCCACCAGAGGGATGCAGGCAGCGGGACCGAACGAAAAGGCGAAGAAATGGGAAATAAAGGAGGCAGATGTGCAACTGAAGGAGATATGACGCCAAAGGCCACAAAAGCAGGGCCTGCCAGGGCTGGCATCCCACCTCCATCTCCTCCGGGCAGAGGAGGAAGGCTTGGACCGGGGGAGGAAGACCTCCCGCTCTTCCTCCAAAGCCCACCATCCCCTTGGCTCGCTCCACGTTTCCTTGTCGCTCAGATCAGCTAAACCGGAGCTAAACTGGCCTAAGCCACCAGGAACAGCCCCTCAAGTGCTGCTCATGCTCTTGTCCCCTCCCAGGGCTGCTCAGCAGCTATCGCCTGCGCGATCTTAAGCCAATTCTTCATCCCGGCTTGCGGGGAGGCTGGATGGGGTGGGAAATCGGGGGGTACAGGGCCCCTTGCAGGGTGCTGGGCCCCCTCCCTGCCTGTGCTGGGCACTGCCCTCAGCTTGGCGGGGATGTTTTGGCAGCGTGTCCCAGCTTGCGAGGCCCCCGCAGCCCCCCAGATCAGCCGCCCTCTGGAGCTCGTCCCCTCCGCTGCTGCGCTGCAGCTGCTGTGGGCATGAGGGGGCAGCCCCAGCTGAGCTGTCCCCCCCCGCCGCGTGTTTCCCCCCATGGCACTGGGGCTCAGCCCCACTGCAGAGGGGTGTCCCCAGGACCTCTGCTCCACAGGTTCTGCAAAACACCCTGAAGAGCCTCCTATGCGCTAATGCTGTGTGCACAGCCATGCTATTAGACATCAGAGAATATACACCTGCCACTCCGGACAGCTGCAAGTGCTGCCTCAGGAGCAGGGGAAGCTTTGGCTGGAGTGAAAGCACAGGACCCTGGTCTTGCCTCCCATCTGCTGCGAGCCAAAGGGTCCTGCTGCTCCCCCTGGACAGGGCACTGTGGGGATACGCTGGTGGCTTGTAGGGTCTCAACCCCTCTCGCACAGTCTTGGGACCCATGGGGGGAACACCGAATCCACAAAAGCCCGGCTGCTGGTGGAGGCAGAAACATCCCTGAAGGGTGGAAAAGTTCCTCGGTGCCCTTGTCCCCACGGGCATCCCACGGGGACGTGGGGTGACAGGGTGGCCAGGCCACCTCAGGGCAGTGGCCAAGTGGAGGAGAGTTTGGGGGTTACTGAAGCTGCTCCCCCCCCTCCCAGCTAACCCCTCTCGGTGGCTCAGGGAGGTGCTGCAGCTCCAAAGCATCTTTGGGGGGCTGGGCCAGGATCCCTGGGGAGGTGGGGGCCTGACAGCAGGACCCTCCGTGTGTGCAGCCTGGTCCTTGTGTGCTGCAACCTGCACTCCAGAGACGCTGCACCCTGAATCCTGCAGCCTGCATGTGGCACCCGGCACCCCACATCCTGCATCCCGCACCCTGCTCCCTGCATGATACAACCTGCACCTCGCACACTGCACCCCACACCCTGCACAATGCAACCTGCACCCCACGCCCTGCACCCCACACCCTGCACAATGCAACCTGCACCTTGCACACTGCACCCCACACCCTGCACTATGCAACCTGCACCCCACACCCTGCTCCCTTTGTGATGCACCCTGCACCTCACGCTGCACCCTACCCTCAGCATGATGCACCCCACACCCCCCACCCTGCTCCCTGCACCCCACGCCCTGCTCCCTGCACCTTGCACCCCACTCCCTGCACCCCACGCTCACTGCGCGATGCACCCTGCACCCCGCACCCCGCAGCCCCGGGCAGGGGGGAGGCAGGGCGGCCGGCGAAGCCGCAGGGCCATCTAGTGGACAGGGCCACCGGGGACACTCCGGGGGGGCTCAGGCTGGCCAGCCCCCGCCGTGCCCCCGGGCACCCTCCCGCAGCAGCCCCAGGAGCAGCCGCCACGAGCAGCGCGGGGGTCCTGCCGGGGGCGGGGGGAGGTGCCCCAGGCTGGGACACAGCCCCCACCTCGGCTCGGGGGGGCCCAGCCTCAGCGCTGTGCTGGCATGGTCCTGGGACCGGAGGGTGACGTGGCCATGGGTGATGGGCAGTGGGCACCTCACCTTGGGCAATGGCACAGGGTCATGGACACCTCGCCCCAGGGGTAGCACAGGGTCATGGGCACCTTGCGCTGGGCAATGGCACAGGGTCATGGGCACCTCGCCCCGGGGGTGGCACAGGGTCATGGACACCTCGCCCTGGGCAATGGCACAGGGTCATGGGCACCTCGCCCCGGGGGTGGCACAGGGCAATGGGCACCTCGCCCCGGGTGACAGCACAAGGCCACGCACACCAGCCCTGGGCAACAGCCCCTCGCTGGGCTCAGCTCCTCGCGCCCTGCCGGGTGCCAGAAGAGCGTTTCTCCCTCCCCAGGCCCTGCCTGGCTGTCACAGCCCCCTGGTGCGGGCAGGCGCCCTGCCTTCACCCCCTGCCTTCACCCCCCGCCTTCACCCCCTGCCCACCTCACACCGCCTTAGCTGCTTCGCTCTCCGCTCCCGGCCCCGGCAGCCGTCGCTTTGGCTCTGGTCCTTCTCCTCCCACCAAGGAGAGGTTGGCCACACACCAGCTCTGGCAGCTGCTGAGGAAAAACCCTTTGGAAAGCTCTTCCTCCACTCCAGCCTCAGTTTCCCCTCTCGCCGAGTGGGAATCGGCCGGATCCGGGCGCTGGCAGGGTTTGTTTCTCTGGCAGTGGGGACAAGCGCCACCGAGACGGGAGCAGATGCCGCAAACAGCTTTGGAGCCGCAGCCACCGGCCACCCTGGGTTTGGGGAGCAGCACCCCGGTGCTGGCTGGGGAAGGACCCCACCGTCCCCAAACAGTCCCGGGGATGGGGACTCCACAGAGGGGGAGCGGGGTGGGCGAGGGGCAGGGATCTGGCCCCACGGGTGGAGGTGCATCACCCTGTCACGGCCGCGGAGCTGGGGAGGGGGGAAGGACCCCGCTGGGGGCTGCTCCTGGTGAGTCACCCTCCAGCTGGGCTATAATTAGAGATGGCAGCAAGGGGAGGTGTGGGGAGCTTTGTCAGACACCGGTCTTAATGAAGCAGGCAGCAGCTGGGCACCAGCACGGCCAGGAGGGCCACGGCTCAGCACCCCGTGGCAGGATGAGGGGTGCAGGGGGGGCGAGGGCAGAGCTTACCGCCCCGGGGACTCCAGGGCTGGGTGCTTAAGCCATGTGCTCTGAGTCAGCCCCCACAGGGCAGGGTCTCCCCGTGCCCATCACCCTGACCAGGCCACCACGGGACCCACCAGGTCCCCAAGCTCAAGCCCTGGGGTCCCCAGCTGTGGGGTCACCCCGCTGCAGGGACCCCAGCAGCAGCTCAGCCTGCCCAGCTCTGCCCAGCCTGGACGGATCCTGCTGGCTCAGGTGCGGGTCCTGTGCTCTGTGCGTGAAGCAAATCACCCCCGAAGAGCTGGGTGCTCTGCGGCAGCTGCCAGGCTGGCAGGATCCGTGCCGAGCCTGGGGTGTCATTGTCACCCGCACAAGGGCACAGTGTGGGGCTGTCCACGGCTTCCCTGTCCCCAGCTGCTCATCCTGGTGCCTGGGGACAGGGCTGCAGGGACATGGGGCTGCAGGGACACGGGGCTGCAGGGCACAGGGCTGCAGGGCACAGGGTTGCAGCACCACGGTTGCATGCAAGGCACGGCCTCTTAGCCAGCGTGCATGCAACGGAGCCCACCTCCCCGGCCAGCTTGTTAACAACCCGGTATAATTATGAGTTGCTCCAGCTCACTGGCTTACGCAGTCCCCAGGGTGTCACGGCTGGATTGGGGACATGCAGCATCCCCCCCTCCGCCCCCCGCCCTGACCCTGGCTCAGGGCTGGGAGCTGCTGGGGAATAAATCCAGGTGCTGTGGAGAGGCAAAGGAGCATGTTTCCCAGCCATGCTTCCTACATTTTCACTCTGCCTGTGGGCTTTTTTCCCTGTTTCCGACCTGGGGTCGATAGACTGGCGCTGCCCATCCTGCCTCTCCCCAGGGACTCCGGGCGGCAGCCTGCCAGGCATCCCAGCCCTGCTTCAGCGGGAGGGTTGTTTAATGGCATAGGAGGGAACAAAGTTCATGCAAGCTAGTAAATATTAACCCTTATTTCATGCAAAAGATGTCGGGAGAAACCCCCTTTGGTGTCTGAGACCCACAGACTCAGCTTTTCCCTGGGAGAGCGGGAGGTGCTGGCAGCAAACAGCAGCGAAGCACCAAAGCCGAGGGATTTGGGGGGGGTGTTAAGAAGCAAGGCTGAGCCTTCCAAGCCCATGTAGCCCCAAAACACCAGCAACGCGTTTCTCCCCACGCCCAGGCCCCGTTGCAGGTTGTGTTTAGGAGGGAAAGCTGCAGAAACCTGCCTCCAGAGCAGCCCTGTTGGGTATACTGGGTATACTGGGAGCACTGGGATGCTGGGTGCTGCCTTGCCCAGTGCGGGAGGTGAGCGTGGCCTGGCGGTTACCAGCTGTGCCAGTGTTGCTGTAAATCATGTCAGATCAGTGAAGCTTCATTAAGCAGCGGCAGCGGCACCGAGATGTATCCTGGCTCTGGTAGCAGCTCCAGGGAAGCACAGCTGGGACAAGGACAGTGACATCTCCCTGAGCATCCCCGCAGCATCCCTGGCCTGTGCCTCACGGTGGCGGGGGGGACACGCCATGTGGCCAGGCATGGGGAGACGGTTCACGTGGCCATGGGAGGCCAGGGGGAAACAGGGAGGGATGCCTGGGGCTGCCGCAAAGCCTCCAGCACTGAAGATGCCTCACTGCACCCCACATCCCGTGGGCATGTGGCCAGGGACCAGGCAGCGGGGACACCAGGGCTGCAGGGTCCCTGTCTGTGGCATGGTCCCTGCCGCGGAAGCAACCCGGACTCAGCTGGCTGGAGCAGAGCTCTGGGGACGTGGCCGCTAATCGAACTGCTGTATCTACAGATAAATTGAGGTGTTATTTCGCCAGAGCTGCTAATCTGGGAGACTCTGCCAGCTCTAAATTCAAGCGGAAATAAATCCATCTGTTCTCCCGCTCGGCCGCTAATCCCCCCGGCCGGGGCTCTCCGCAGCAGCCAAGCCTCGCCACTCGCTCCATGGGGATGTAACCTGGCGCTGGACGCAGCTGCCGATCAATATCTCATTTGCTGCTCGCCGAGGAAGGCGGTGATGGTTTCTTCACCAATAAATCCTACTCAGTGCCGCGGCCCTGGCTGGTGGTGGCCAAAATGGGGCTGTACCACAGAAGGGTTACATTGCCCAGCCAGAGCAGGGGATGCTGCAGCATTCCTCACCAGGGTGACGCTCAGGGTCCGTCACCGCCAAGCCCTGGGGACAAGGCTCAGGGTGCTGGGAGGCTCCATGAGCCCAGACGGATCGATGGCACTGGCGGCTGCAGCCAAACCGCTTCAAAGCAGAAGGAAGAAGCCGCTGGCTCCTTCCCCTCCCATTAAAGATGATGTCTCTGCTGCTGGGCAGGAGCAGGCAGGGCCTCCTGCCCACAGGGAGACCTGTGCATGTCCAGGAGCGAGGAAGACCTGCAGCAGAGCAGGGAGGAAGAGCAGGGCAGGAGGGCATCGTTGCTGGGGGTCATTTCTGGGAGAGCTGGGGCTGGCAGGGCAGAGGCTGCTCCTGCAGCTGCTGGCAGCTGGGACACGTGTGTGGGGGTGTGGGTGTGGGCGTGCACGGGCACACCAGTGTGTGTGCACGAGTATGGACCAGTTTGCATGTTCCCTGTGTGCACGTGTGCATGCATGCATGGGGGGGTGCATGCATGGGGATGTGCGCTTAGGTGCACTTGCATGGGGGGTGCGTGTGTTTGTGTGTGTACGTGTGCATGGGGGTGCATAGATGGGGCTGTGCATGCCGGGGTGGGGGGGCTGCACGCGCAGGGATGCATGCGGGATGTGCTTGTGTGTGCACGCACAAGGGGTGCAAGGACAGGGGCACATGCATGCAGAGCATGCATGCACAAGAGACGTGTTTGTGCAGGTGTGGGGTGCGTATATGCACAGGGGGTGTTCGTGTGCGTGCGCTTGGGGGGCACGTGTGTGGTGATGGGGGTTGCATGCATAGGGGCTGCACACATGGCGGGGGTGTATTTGTGTGCATCACATGTATGTGCGTGGGGTGTGCTTGCATGCACGTACACACATGCTCCCCACCTTTCCCTCCATCCCCGTGTCCCGTCGCTGACAGCCAGCCCTCAAGGCTGACCCCAGGGGCGGCAGCAGCCCCACAGCCCCACAGCCACCCCACGGGGTCAGCCAGCCGCCTCCGGGCTGGGAGCCCTCAGCCTGGTGTTTGCATTCCTGCAGCCCCATGCTTGCACCCTGTGCACCCCCACATTTGCACCCTGTGCAGCTCGGTGTCTGCACCCTGTGCACCCCAGTGTTTGCACCCTGTGCATCCCTACGTTTGTACGGGTGCTGTTCTGGCTGGGGACACCCCTTCCCTTTCCAGCATGGGCCAGGGGCAACCACCTTACCCAGAGCAACTGGCCCACCCCAGCCATCACCGGGCTCGCTCCTGCCATCGCTGCCACCCCAAGAGCCAACAGCACCCCATCACCCCTGGCGCACCGCGAGCCCCACAGGCACCCAGCACCCAAAGGGATGCAACTGCAAGAACCGAGGCATGGCATGAACCCAGGGCTGGGCAGGGACGCCGGTGTCCTGGCACCCAGCCCCTTGGCAGGGACAGTCCCTGGGAGATGCCAGCTGTGGGGACCTGGTGGCACCGCATCCTGGGTACAAGCAGGGATGGTTTTGCGCTGGTTGTTGCTGCTGTCATTACTACTGGCGGATTTTGAGCTGGGTAACGAAGGGACCTGGCTGAGGGCGATGAATAAGTGATGGAGCCCTTGGAGGGTCTCTATGGAGACAGCTCAGAGCGCGCCGGGTGCCGGGGTGCCACTGGCAGTCCCTGCATCCCATAGCGGTGGCCAGGGAGCCAGGGCTAGTTAGGGGGGTGAGCGTGATGGCAGAGCCCTCTCTGCTCCACAGCAGCGGATTGCCCTTCCCCAGAAGGCGGCTGGTCCCTTTGCAGGTGTGTAAATGGCTATTTTCTCCATTTCCATCCCTCTCCCCAGCGCCGCAGCTTCCTCCTGTTCCTCAGCTGCTTTCCCAGTGCAGAGACAGCTTGGCTAGTCCTTGGCTATGAGCAAGCCCTGGCCATGATGGCCACAGATATCTCCAGCTTGGCTTGCAAGGGCTTTTACCCCCTGGGTGGCTCAGCCCCACTGTCACATGCAGCCTGTCCCCTGTGAGCATCCTGCACGCGTGGGGTCAGAGCACACACCTGCTGCATGCTCGGGGGGTGAGGGACAGGTGACACCCATGGGGACAGCCTGCATCCAGGGAGACAGCGTGTGTCTGGAGGAACAACGTGGGTCTGGAGGGACATGCACCCAGGGGACAGCATGTATATGGAAGGACACCACACACCTTGGGGACAACACGTGTCTTAAGGGAGAGCAACGTGTTCTTGAGGGACAGCAGGTGTCTGAGAGGACAGCACGTGCACCCAGGGACAGCATGTGTGTCAAGGGACAGCACGTGTTCTTGAGGGACAGGAGTTGCCTGAAGGGACAGCATGTGTCTGGAGGGACAGCATGCATTCTGGGGACAGCATGTGCCTGGAGAGAGAGCATGCATGAGGAGGGGGGACAGCAGGTGCCTGGGGGACGGCATGCATGGAGGGGACTGCATGCATGGAGGGGACTGCACGCATTCAGGGGTCTGCATGCATTCAGGGAACAGCATGCACTGGGGACAGCATGCACTGGGGGGACAGCAAGTGCCCAGGGGGCCCAGCACACCCCAGACATGCAGCCCCCCCAGCACTATGTGCTGTGAGTACAGCAAGGTGCAGGGTCACCGCCAGCCCTGCTAGCCCCCGCTGTGAGCTCTTCAGCCACAGGCAGCAGGCTGGGACTCGGGAGCACGAAGCTTGGAGCCCGGCCTGCCTCCAGCCTCCCTGTGCCTCAGTTTCCCCCTGAGAAAACAGCTCTGACCCCCCCGGCAGAGCCGGCAGGGCTGCCCCACACAGCAGGCACGGCTCCGGGGTGCAGGCTGACCCAGCCCAGCGCAATGGGAGCCTCAATTAGCAACTTCATTTGGTGTTGCCTTGTTTTCCCCCACCTTTTATCACTGTAAATTTCTCTTCCGATACATTCTAGGTGAAAAATAAACGAAGCATCCGAGCCAGGTGGGCAATGTTCTTCCAGAAGCACTTATGCAGATCGTTAGCACGTTAATGACTGTGCCACGCCAGCTATTCCAGGTGGCCAAGCAGCAATAAGGAAGACCCCAGACTGGCCCAGGCATATGGAGGACATGAATTTATTGCCAGATTAAATTAAAGAATAATAGGTGATTTCCATTAGTGGTGGGCTGCGTCACTCCATACTGACCCCACTCCAGCTGCAGGACACGGAGGCTTCTGCTGCTCACTCCCAGTGGTCCCCTCTGCTCCCCTTGGCCCCTCGTTGTGCGGTGGGTTTGCTGCCAGGTGACAATGGACTGAGGTGCCACCACAAGCACCAGGGACTCTGCGCCGGGATGGGGAAGCAGGGCTGGTTTCCATCAGATTTGGAGGCTCCTGAGAAATTTGGTGCAGGAGGAACAGGGTCCCTGTCCCCATGCACACATCCAAATCCCATGGGCTTCTCAAAAGGGGACCTGAATTGTAACATCACTTAAGCCAGGGATGCTCTGAGCCTGACCTAGGGATGCTCTAAGCCTGACCTAGGGATGCTCTGAGCCTGACCCCAGGGATGCTCTGAGTCTGACCTAGGGATGCTCTGAGTCTGACCTAGGGATGCTCTGAACCTGACCTGGGGATGCTCTAAGCCTGATCCCAGGGGTGCTCTGAGCCTGATCCCAGGAATGCTCAGCACCCTACTGAAGCCATCACAGCCTGGGTGCATGTAGCCAGCACAGCTCTCTGTGCCCATGCCCCCCAGAATCTGTTTCCCCACCCCAGCATGGACAGGAGGGCCGATCTGGCTGAATTCCAGACACCTTCATCAGAAAGGCACCCGCTGGGCACCCGCTCCAACCCTCCTCTTGCTCCAGGGACACGAACACGCACAGCTCAGCCTCTGTTTCCCCCAAAAGTTTCCTTGCCAGCAGGACCCCCTTGTAAGCTTGGAGAGGGACAGCTGTGTCCCCAGGGGCACCACAGATTCCCAGGGAGGAGTAACTGTGTCCCTGAGGGCACCATGGACACCCAGGGAAGGACAGCTGTGTCCCCAAGGGCACCACGGATGGCCGGGCACTGTATCCTGCTATGCTGATGCTTTGAAACATGCTGTGCCTCAGTTTCCTCTCTAGACCCAATGAGACCCATCTGCTAGAAGGGGGACAGAAGGGGACCCCAGCTCTTCCCTAGCACCTTCAGGTACTTCCCACCCCACTCCTGGTGGAAATCTCCTCCTTGGAGGCAAACCAGGCCAGAAAGACGCTCCATTTAATCAAAGGGGTGGCAAAGGGATGAGTGGGGATGCAGGCAGCACAGGCAGGCGCCTGGCAGGGCTGTCCCCAGGGACTCTGATGTGGGGGTGACACCCAGCTCTCACTCCCCGCCCCACTCTTACAGGTTCCTACTGGTGTCCCCAGGATTTTCCCCCTCTCAGGACAACTCTCTGTGGGCATCCCTTGGCATCCCATGCCCGGGCGCCTGCTGCCACTCTCTCGCCTGGCACCTGCCTGCTCCAATTCCCCCTCGTTATCTCTCTTTTGTTAACAATGCACTCACTCGCCAATTTAACCTGGATTAAAATGGGATCACTCGCTCGCTCGCTTGTTCTCCTCCAATTAATTTGTTCGTCACTTCTATTTCCAAATTAATTCATCAGGCTCTTTGGCAGGGAAATAACAGCGGCACCCAGGGTCTGCACTGCTCGGGAAGGGATCAGTGTTAATTATCCCAGCAGGAAGGACAGGGATGGGAAGCGGAGCAGGGGGCTTATCTGCGATAGGGACCTGGATCCGGGGCGAGCAGCATCCCCTGGCCCACCTGCGAGCATCCCAGCGAGGGGGCCGCCACGGCATGGGGGACCCACAGCTCACAGCTCCGCCACGCTGGCCCCATCACTTCCACACTCCCTCGGGAATGCGTCACAGGGACAAAATCCTTATGGAACAAAATGTGGCACCTCTGGGGGGGGTGCCCTTGTCACGGTGGGGGTGAGGTGGGGGGCCAGGCTACACCCCGCAAGGGTTAATGCCGGGTACAGCACGAGGTGTTCGAGCTAAAAATACATGGTGACTTTTTCTGTATTTGCTCTAATGAGTCATTCTCTTTAAGTAATTTATTGCTAGTTACATAATCACTTTCATTTTCAGCTCGAGAAAAATGGAATATTTTTTTCCCCCTTTTTTTATTTTTTTAATGAAAAGGGCATTTAGCAAACCCTGCAGGCACGCGAGCATCAGCCATTTTCCCAACTCATCCCTGCATGTTTCCGCCAGCAGCTCCTCAGCTCCTTTTGCATCCTCCAGCCAAAGCCTTTCAGGAGCACTGGGGTGATGCTGCGGGCGCAGGGGGGCTCTGGGGGTCTGGGAGGGGGCAGAGCATCCTGGGGAGGCACCGGGGTGGGCTTGTGGGGCTGGATCCCCGGTGCCCAGCCTGGGCACATCTCACCGGGCTGCAGCAAGCACCTGCTGGCACGGTCCCGAGGGCCAAGCCTGGGCTCCAGCTGTGTCCCAATAATCCGAGCGCTGTGTCCCAGTAGTCCCAGCACCGTGTCTCAGCAGTCCCAGCACTGTGTCCCAGCAAGCCCAGTGCTGCATCCCAGTGCCACGTCCCAGCAAGCCCAGTGCTATGTTCCAGCAAGCCCAGTGCTGCATGACAGAAACTGCAGTGTTGTGTCCCACCAAGCCCAGTATTGCATCCCAGCAAGCCCAGTGCCATGTCCCAGCAATCCCAGTGCCATGTACCAGTAATCCCAGTGCTATGTGCTAGCAATCGCAATACAGCATCCCAGCAAGCCCAGTGCCACATCCCAGTAATCTCAGTGCCATGTCCTAAGAAGTCTGGCATCATATGCTAGCAATCCCAGCGCTGCATCTCAGCAATCCCAGTGCTGTGTGCCAGTAAGTCCAATGCCACATTCCAGCAAGCCCAGTGTCATGACCCAGCAATCCCAGTGCTACATCCTGACAATTCCAGTGCCATGTCTTCACAATTCCAGTACTGCATCCCAGCAAACCGAGTGCCATGTCCCAGCAAGTTCCATGCTGCATCCCAGCAAGCCCAGTGCCGCAGAGCCCTGCAAGCCAGCAAGATGTCCCCGTTGAACCAGTGGTGCCAAGCTGCAGGGAAGGGGACCCCAGCCACCCTTAGTGCTGGGGGGCAATGGGGGGGCTCCGGCTCAGGCCCTGGCTGGGGCAGGGGGATTTACCCACTGGGGGGTAGGAGCCCTGCTCTCCTACTCCTGCCAGCCCCCGCTGCTGGCAGCTGCCCGCTCCCCTGCCGCCGAGGCAGGGCGGGGGGGGGGAGTCTCGGGTTTGGAGCTGCAGACTAGGAATTAACTATGCCAAATGTTTTATTTGTGTAGAAACGCAATTATGTTAATTAAAGCATATCTGTAATTACAGCACTTAGTGGCCCGTAAGTGCACAAGTGACTTCGGTGACTTTGGAAGAGCTGGAAACCTGGAGGATGGCTTGCTCCCAGCACCAGCGAGGTCCTCAGCAGGGTGACAGCCGGTGTCCCCATGGGGTGACAGCAGTGAGCCCAGTGTCTGCAGAGTTGGCTGCTGCCTGTGCTCTGCCAGGAGAAGTGAGCAGCGATCTCGGGCAGGGCACAGGAGCGAGCTGGGGCTCGTTGCAGAGGATGCCCAGAGTGTGTGGAGAGGGCAGGACAGATCGGTACCCACAGCCACATCTCGGCACAGGCGCCTGCCAGCCGCCACGCCATGGTCCTGCTGGCACCGGGTGCAAAGGCAAATGGCAAGTGATGCCACCAGTGCCCCAGGGATGAGGGAGCAAGAGGAAAAGCCTGTCCCTAGGGGAAGGGGTGGCCATCACTCTGGCTGCAAGGGGGGTGGAGCCCCAGGTAGGCACCAGTGGCCAGGCAAAGGGAGAGGCTGGTGTGAGCGAGGCAGAGGGGGAGCAGGCTCGGAGCCCCAGCTCTGCAAGCTGCTGAGGCTCGAGAGTATATCTGGAAGGGAAAAATAAATGGGAAGCAGAGGAACATGACAGCGGGAGCACCGGCCAGACAGACCCGTGGGATGGCTGGGATCAGATAACTCAGTCTCCAGGCAAAGGCAAGGCGGGAGATGGTGCCTGCCCCCACCTCAATAAAGCCCTTGCTGTGGGCAGCATGTGACAGGGGGGGCCAGGATGGGGCAGAGGGGAGATGCCAGGGGGGCACAGGAAAGCCTGGAGCAAGGGAAGCAGCAAACTCGAGGTGTTTTGGGCTGGCGGAGCAGCAGGCATCGATGGGCAGCTCCGGGGTCCCTGCGCAGCCAAGAGACCTCTCCTCCATCCTTCAGCAGCGAAGAGCACCCGGAGGCAGCCAGCCTCCCACGCTGGCACCTGCCGACTCAGATTCCATCTTCCCCAGCCTCAAGCAGCGACAGAAAATTGCCTGTTTACTGCAGTCGCCGAGCCTGAAGCCGAAGGATTTCGCTGTGCACATCCAAGAGACGGATCACAGCGCGGGCAAGGGGTGCCCCGTGGTTAAGCATCACCGTGGCATCCATGAGCAGGACGGGCAGGGATGGCTGCTGAGCTCCCGTGTTTAATTTGGAGCCATCATCAGCTCCGGGTAATTACAGGCCTGCATGTTAATGGGCAGGTGCTGCAGGATGCCGGGCGGTGACACACCAGCTGGCAGGAGCGCGGGAGGGGAAGGGGAACGGTGTCACTGAAGCTTTGCCGGGTGCGATTTATTTGCTTAACAAACGCATCGAGCCCTAAATGCCTTTGATAAGTCTGCAGAAAGGCTGAGTTCTGTTTGCACGGCAAACGCACTTCCCCGGATGCTGCCTGGCCCTTAAGCATTAAGGTCCTGTGCAGGCAGCTGCCTTCGCTGCCAGGCTGGAAAAGCAGCTCCCCAAGGCTTCAAGGAGCCGCAGGAATGCAGCCCAGCCCTGTCTGATGGGGCTGGAAAGCCTGGCAGCCCTGTGAGCCTATAAATCCCCATTGCACAGCAGCCCTGCAAGCTTCTGATCCTCAGCCCCATTGCACGGCAGCCCTGCAAGCCTGCAAAATCCCCAGTGCATAGTATCCCTGCAAAACCCCATGGCGTAGTATCCCTGCACGCCTGCAAATCCCCATTCCCGTTGCATGGCAGCCCTGCAAGCCTGCAAAACCCCATCCCCATCGCACTGCACCCCAAGACGCCAGCACCCAGCTCGCTGGAAGCAGGAGGGTATCCCCCAGCCCCGCCCCAAGCTGTCTCCAAGGGGGGAACACAGGGAATGCCGGGTGACATGAGCTCTGCATGGCAGCACCGGCGCAGGGAGGAGAGGAAAGCAGGAGTGCCACCACCTTGGGGACCTCCAAGTGAGGCCACCGGCACCCTGAGGGAGCTGTGCCTGCACCGCAGCCCCAGCACCAAGCTAGGCAGGAGCAGCGCCTGGCGCGGCAAGGCGGGGAGAGAAAACACACGGTTACCCTGAATCTCTGAGGAATTGTCCTTGGATAAATGCAGCGTTACAGACTCTGCCAACTCATCTTTCAATTAGTAGGTTTAGTTGATAACCAGAGGAAAAATAAAAAAAAAAGGCAGCTGGAGGTGGTGGTGTTTTAGCGTGTGTTCGTTATCTTCCCAGAACTGTTTGCTGTTTTTTCCCTTTCCTGGCTTTTTTTCCCCTTCCCTGATTCCCCTCCCCATCCTGATGCATGACCAGCCCCACTGGCACAATCAGCCCCACTGCTCCTCCCTGCCCAGCGCATAACTGAGCTCAGCCCCACATTCCAGGTCAAGGGTCTGCTTCACCCGTTGCCATCGGCAAAATCCCATCCTGCCTCTGCTGTCCGTTCCCCATCCCTCCCTGGGAACCACAGCCCCCCTGGAGCAGGGATCCTGTCCCAGGCTGCAAGATCCCGGATTTCTCACCAAATCCTCTTGTGTGTAACCACGGTGCAAGTGACAGCCACTCACTGGGCGGCCTCCCCTCCAAAACGAGCCAAGTCTCCATGTCAAGGAATTAAACGCAGCGTAGGCACCATGCAAATACATAATATTAATATTAGCAAGAGCAAGCCCAGGGATCCAGACCATCAGAGGAGGGAAGGGAAAGGACACAGCTAAAAGACGCTCGTGCCTTTGAGGCTCGTTAGGGTGAGAGCTGCTTCATCTGACACCCAATTGCTTAAAAGCCCTGTTTCGCTGAGCTGAGCTGAGTTTTTAATTTGCCTGAGAGGAGGGAGGGGGCAGCTGGGGACAGGGGCTGGCAGTGGGGACACAGGCACCAGGGCTGGCATGGGCACCGGAGGAGGGATGGAGCTGGCAGAGAGATGCAGGGACACGTTAACCTCGTGGGACAAGGGCGTACCACCGGCCACTGTGATGCCCAGGGGACAGCAGTGCATCTTATTCCTTACTCAAGCCATGAAGCCGTTTTTATGTCTGACCAAGCCTCCTACCCAAGGAACTCACGCTTCCCCCCATCCCTCTCTCCTCTCCGTGGAGAAGGTGACAGGGGCAGCGGTGGTGAAGGATGGACCCCTCTGGTGGGGCATGGGCAGCTGTCCTCAGCCCCGCCGCTGTCCCTTGCAGCGGGGACACGGGTCCTGACACTGATGGGAAAGCCGGGAAGGCAGGCAGCTCAGCCCCAGGATAGGCATGGACATGCCAATTCAGTGATGGTCCCCAGCACTGCCAAAGCCCCCGCACAGCCCTGCTCGGACCCTTGGCACCAGCTCTCCAGCAATAAACTTCAATCAGCTTCTGCAGCGTGGCCAGATCCTGCTGCAGGTGTCACCAGCACCGGGCCAGGTCAGGCTGGTAACACTGGACCAGGCTGTCTGTGAATTAATGGCTTTTCCACAGGGTGAACCGCTGGCCCCGGCTCCTCTGCCACGCCATGCCCAGCCAGGGCACCTGCGGGAGGGCTGGCAGCCAGATACCACCCGGCAAGAGACACCTGTCCCCATCCCCTTCCCTTCGGTGGGGTCCCCATCGCAGGGTCTGCTTCGCTGCCGTGCCGGAGCAGCGGTGCCAGGATCCCACCGAGCTGCACAGGAAAGGACAGAGCGGGGTCGCCGGGGTAGCACCTTGGCCTGGCGTGCCTCTGCTGTGCTTGCAGACTGGGGGGCTGCAGGAGGGAGGGCAGTGGGGGGCACGGCTGGTGTGCCCCCTGCCCGTGCTGGTGCCCAGCTCGGGCTCTCCGCACGCTGGGCTCGAACAGGGGGCTCGCTTCCCAGCACGCTGCCAGCGCCCATGCACAAGCGATACACAGGCGTGCCTGACTTGGCACTTCTCGCGGAGCTGCGGGCTCGCCAGCCCACGGACCTGCTGTCCCATCTCCCTGCCAGCGCGGTGGGGAGGGGTCCCCAGCAGCACCGTGGGTCCCTGCCAAGCCCCCACCTCCGCAGAGCCCCTCCATCCTCACCAAAACAGCCGCAGCCGCAGCCCACCCACGCACCCTGGGAGCTGGCTCCCACACTGTTCCCGGGGCTGGGGGAGGAAGACCCCCTTTCCATCCCAGCATTCCCATGGGATGCAGTGCAGCGGGACAGCCTGCTCCAGCTCCTTGAAGAGGTTATGATCATGGCTGGACCTGGGCGGGGGGCAAAGATGTGCCCCTGGCATTGCCCTGATGCAGCTCCTGGGGTGTGGACACGTGGGGAGCTGCTGGCACCAGTGCCCCCTCCTCCCAGCCCATGGCACGCATCCCACCCCGGCTCTCCCCGGGGGCTTCAGGCAGCTGGGAAACCCCAGGGTATCCTGTCCATCTGGTGGGTGCAGGATGGGAGCCAGCCCCCACAGCAGCCCCCCTCAGCCTCTCCCTGAGTTCCCCCCAGGGTGCAGCAAGCCCAGCTCCCACCATGAGCATCCCCCTTTTCCACAGCATCCTCCAGAACGGGTGCTGGCTCAGCTCTGCAGCTGCCTCCACTCGCATCCCAGGTTTGGCCAAGGGAAACCAGTACCCAAAGGGCACCTTAGTGCCCTCAGGCTTATTTTGGGGGATGCTCGACCCTCCGCAGCTGGGCTGCACTTTCCTTTGGGGCAGGAGCCTGGCATTTACTCGCAGGTTTCTGGTTGCTCCAGCCCTCCGCCAGCACAGCCAGACCGAGCCCAGACCTGCTCGCACCAGCGGCAGCACCCCCGGTGCGGGCAGGAGATATCAGGCTTGGAAGAAACCCCGTAATTAACACATTACGGTGCTCCACTGGAGGAGCCCAAGCCTCTGACGGTGCAGAGCACTGGAGGGAACCAGGGAAAAGCAAAGAGCAAAAATGTAATTAACAAAGGTCACGGTGCTCCTGGCTCACACTGCTGAGCTGCAGCACTGCCTGAGCCTGCCCCAACCCCCTCCCTCCTGAGGGACCCCCTGCAGCCATGGGAAGCAAGGAGCAGAGGAGCCGGAGCACGCACACAGCCACAGGGCTCTGCCAGCACTGCTGGCGGCTGCAGGTGTGGGCTGGAGCAACCAGAAGCCTCTACCAGAAGCCTCTGCCCACCACCCCGGTGTCTGACACCCAGGTGGCCCCACCGCCAACCCTTGGGCTCGCTGCAGCTTCTCACGCCTTGAGATCTGATTTGTCCCCAGGCTGTGGATGTGCCCCAGCCTGGCAACATCACTCCTCACTCGGGCTTTAGCAAAACACTCAAGTTTTGGGGATTGCATCCGTGAACGCTTGCTGACTCAGCATCAGGCCCCCTCCCTGGGTGTAGGTGAGGAAGGGTGGGAGATGAAGCCACCCCAGGTGGCAGGTCCCAGCCATGCTCTGGCTCTGCTGTGGTGGAAGCACGTGTGCAGGTTGAGCCCGGAGCTGCCCGTCAGGGAGAAAGGAGCCAGGTGTGTGGAGTGAGCAGAGGCAGGGTCCCCAGGACCCCTGTCCTCGGAAACACGATCCTAACCCTAGTCCTAGCCCAAGTTCTAACACTAATGTCAGACCAAGCCCTAACCCAAACCTTAGCCTTGGACCTAACCATAACTCAAACCCTAACAGAAACGCTGACCCTAAACTTAGCCATATTTCTAACCCAAGCCCTAAACCTAAACCTAAGATGAGGCCTAATAGTAAGCATAACTCAACGGATAACCCTAATGTTAGCCCTAGCCCTACCCCTAACCCTACACCTAAAATAAGCCTTAACCTTAACACTAGACCTAACCATACTGCAACCTTATCCCTAGCCCCAGCCCTGAACTTAAACATAGCACTAGCTCTAAACTTAACCTTAGCCCTAGTCCTAACCCTAACCCTAAACTTATTCAAAGCCCTAACCCTAATCTTAGTCCTAGCCCCAGACCTAAACCTAACCTTAGCCCTGACCCAAACCCTAACCCTAACCATAGCCCTGACCTTAACCATAACCCTAACCTTAGCCCTGATCCTAACCCCAACCTTAGACTGACCCTAACCCTAACCCTAATCTTAGCCCTGATCCTAACCCCAACCTCAGCCCTGACCCTGACCCTAACCCTACCCTTAGCCCTGACCCTAACCCCAACCTCAGCCCTGACCCTAACCCCAACCCCAGCCCCAACCTCAGCCCTGACCCCAACCCCAGCCCCAGCCTCAGCCCTAGCCCAGCCCTGCAGCAGCCAGAGGGGGGCTGAGCCCACCTGCTGTGCCCCAGAACCGCATCCCCCCGCATCCCCGCACCCCCATTTCCCACCTGACCAGAAGAACCCCA
>JAVJGI010000014.1:266645-282235 GCA_035590275.1 Ibycter americanus | reverse complement strand
GATGCCCCCCCCTCCCCCCTCCCCCAGACTCTGATTTTTCTGCTGTTTTCCCTAGCATGCTCGAAAACCCAAGGAGTCTTTCAGGGTGGGAAGAAAATGGCGAAATGGAGAAAAGCTTTTCCATTTTCACTGACATTTATCCTGGGAACAGAAAAAGAACAGAAAACAACACTCAGAGGAACCCGGAGCCTTGTTTTTATCGCAAGGTCGGGACAAGCTGGTCTCAAAAAAAAAAAAAAAAAAAAAAAAAAAAAGGAAAGAAATAAAGAAATCCTCAATGATCTCAATGATCAGGAAAACAATTTCTCATGTCTGCAGGTACAACAGCTCTGCCGTAGCATGGGCAGAGTAGGGAGGACCCCCTCTCCCCAGTATTTTGGGGCAGGGTTAGGAGTCCTGGGGAGCTGTTTGGAGGTTGTTTGGGGCTGGGGGGGGAGGGTGGTGCAACATCCCACTGCATCCCTTTCCCCAAGCTGGGGAAGATGCTGCAGGGAGAGGTGGGATGCGATGCCAGCTGTCACCACCACATCCCATGCTGAAGCCTGCTGCCTTCCCCAAAAGCAACTGGGAGCAAAGGGATGAGCAAGGGAGGCTCGGGGGGGGCTCTTGGCACCCCCTGCCCCATCAGCGTGAGGGCAACTGGAGCAGCGCGGTGGCCGGCAGCTGAGGAAGCGGCTGATGAAAAGATCCTCTGACCAGATTAGGGAAGGGAAATGAAGCCCAGCGTCGCGGGGAGAGGCGCTCGGCTCGCTGGCTCACATCCCATGAGGACAAGGTGTTGGTGGGAGCAGCACGCTTGGTGGGGGGCTCTGATCGGCGCCCCAGCCCTGGCCAGCAGCCTCGTTCCCCTCCCAGCAACCCCCCAGTAAATACTCAACCTTTATTTTTTATTTTTTTCCCCCATTTTTTGCTGTCATTCTGTTCCCCAGCTGCAGAAACGAGAGCAGATGGCCACGCTCGCTTGGCCATCCAGGATTGCCATTGCGTCTCCTGCCGCTGCCCTGGCCAGCTGCCGGCTCAGTGCCGCGGTGCCGGGATCCGGCCGGCCCGCCTGGGGATGGAGTGTCCCAAAAGGTCCAGGAAGGGGCTTGGGCAGCCCGGAGCAGGCACGGGCTTTCCCTGGCTTTGTGAAAGTGGTTTGGAGAGGGAAGGAAAGGGAAAAGGGAAGGGGAAAGGAGAAGTGGAAAGAAGGGGAAAGGGAAGGATGGGGAAGGGGAGAGGGGGAAGGGGGAGAAGAAAGGGAAAGAAGGGGAAAGGGAAGGATGGGGAATGGGAAGAGGAAAGGGAAGGGGTCTGAGTCAGCCGCCTTCTGCAGGGCAGTCTGACAGCACTGCAGGCTGCAGGCCAGCCCCAGCAGCCCCCCAGCCCGCAGCTCCCCTTGCGTGACAGGGGCAGCAGAAGGGCGGCTGGTCCCGGGTCCTGGGGCCGCATCCAGCACTTGTCATTGAACCTGCCCTCCAGCCTCTCCTGGTGTCCCCTGCCTGGTCACATCTGTCAGCTGGGGTGCGGGGATGGCACAGGGACCCGCCGGCTTCATCGCACCGAGGAGTTTGCATGGGTGTCCTTGCCCAGCGCTGGCTCGGGGAGCCAAGGCACTTGTGGCTGCTGAGGGGCCAGGGGGACCCTCTGCCCCCCACTTTCCAACCTCCATTTTCATCACCCATCAAACGCTTCCCACATCCCATGGTCTGGTGTGTCCCCAAAGCCAAAGTCTGGAGCAAAATCCCCATGGTGCTGATTCCCCAGGTGGCAGCGTCCGTCCCTGGGCTGTGCTGGGGCTGAGGGGTGCGAGGGTGACACCCACCATACAGGTAGTGGGAAACGGGAATTTAAGCAGGGCTGCAGGATCAGACCTGGAGAGACCTGACCTGCCCGTGGCAGTCATTGGGAATCACCGGGTTGCTCCCAGGGTGCTCCCAGCTTCTCCCAGGGCTCTGCTGGGTACCACGGTCTGGGCACCATCCCTATAGTCCTTCACCATCCCACGAACCCCAGCTCTGTCCCCCTCCACTGGTTCCCCATCCCAAAGCTGTTTGAGGTTTTGGAGAGCCTTGTTGCTACCCCTGACCCCATCCCAGCTCTCACATCGCTGCTGGTGGCGGGGGGCACCTGGGCACCTGGTCCTGGGGTGGCACTGGGGTGTGGGCTGACCCCAGAGGTCCCAAATCCCCACTGCCCATCACCCAGAGATGGGGATCCCTCCCCTGGTTTGAGGGTGATAGAATGGGGTGGGGGTGTGGGGCGGCTTTTCCTCTCCATCCAACAACCCCCGACCCCCAGGGTAGGTTGCAGATGAGGCTGGGAGGGGACAGGGACAGGGAATGGGACACGGATCGGACAGGCCTGGGGATACAGGAGGAGCAGGACGGAGCACCCCAACTGTGCTGGGGCAGCCGAGAGGAGATGTGCCTGCACCCTCAGCATCCCCTTGGCATGGCCCATGGGTGTACCAGGGGTGCAGGATGGGACCGTGAGCTTCTCCCCTGCCACAGCCCCATCCATGCACCAGGAAAAAACACCAGCTAAAAAGCAGAATGAGTGGCTGCTGGGGAAAAATCAGGAAGGCAACAACAACAACAACAAAAATCAAACAAAATAACCCCCTTGCCTAGGCAGACATGGGGCCGTGGAAATTAGCAGCATTGCCGCTCGCCTCCTTCATGCACAGGTTAGCTCCCACAAAAGGGAGCCGAGAGGGATTAAATGTGCGGAAGGCAGTAATGGATTGCACAAAATCAATGCCAGGCGGCGGCGGGGGCTTTTGTTGGGCGATGATTAGGCGATGTGCTACACGGAGCCGTGCAGATAATTGTCTTGTCGTTGAACAAGCCCTCAGGGAACGCGGGGTCGGTGGCACCCACACGCTTGGGCGTGGGTTTGCTCACTGTCCCCTGCCCCAGCAGAGCCACCCTCTGCACCTGGGGCACCCATGGGACAGGGGCTGCCTTTGGGATGGTCCTCAGGGGCCACGGAAGGGATAAAACCCACTGCTTGGGGTTTGGGACATGCATAGCGGGGGTCAGCCCTTTGCTTCAGTGGGGTCTGGGCAACGTCCCCTCCACCTCCTGCCCCCCCGCAGTGTCCCCAGCCCTGAAGCAAGCCCAGGTGAGTGCTGAACTGGGGAACCCGCTTGCTTCTGCACACCATCCCTCCGAAGCCACCAGGAGCATCTCCAGTGGACAGCATGAGGCTCCGAAAGCTGCTTTCCAAGGGTCTCCTTTCCAAGCCATCCACGTTTAACCATGGCCAGCGAGCAGGCAGGAGAGAGCTCAGCCCCCCCAGGGCAGTAAAAGCATGTCCCCTGGGTGACAGCCCCGCTCCCCGCCATGCTCTTGGGCTTCTTGGGGTGGGGACAAGCAGGGCTGAGGTTTCTAGGGGTGGCAAGGGGACTCGGTGGCCACCTGGGGTGCAGAAGGGTCACAGAAGGGACCTGTAGCCCTGCAGCATCCCTGGAGCATCCCTCCCTGGTGGTGGCTCTGCTCTGCTCCCCAAGCTGCAAACAAGCTCCCAGCTGTTTCTTCCCAGCAGGTTGAGGCAGTGAAATCCCTGTGAAGGCAGTCAGGGTGACCTGGAGCCCTGGGCTGTAATGACCACAGGGCTCGGAACGGGGACATTGATGCCCAATGTGTCCTATGGGTCGGGCAGGCATCCCCAGCTCCAGCTCTGCACCCAGATGCACCAAGCTGGGGGTCAGTGCCTCAGGGTGTCACATCAGCCAGCAAACAGTGACTCGGGCATGGGCATGCTGGGCTTTCTCCACACGGCTGGGAAGTGATGCAGTAATGGTCCCTCCCCAGAGGGATGCCGGTCAGGCTAATCCTATCCCCTGGGCATCCCCTGCCCTGGGCCAGGCATCGCATCCCGCTACAGCCATGCCAGCATGTGGGGGGCTCTGCAAGGGCACCCCTTCCCATGGTGCTCCCCACTGCCTCTCATCACCAGCCTCCTGTCACTTGGGATGCTCAGTGGCATCCTCCCAAGCAAGGGTACCAACCCTCAGGGTCCAGGCAGCGGAGTCAGCACCCCACACCGGGGCTGAGGGCAACGGAGTTTGCCGAGCACTGCAGCAACAGGTGCTGGTGCGGCGGGAAGGTTTGTCACCGGTGGGACCATGGGGACACACACCGTGGCACATGGGCCTGGCACGCTGCCGCCCCAGCAGCCGGCTGCCAGGGCTCGCAGGTAGCCATGGAAACCTCCCGGCGGGATGCTGTGCCGATAAATAGCCAATTTAAAGTGATTCTCCTCAAAGAGCTTTTTTATATATCTGTGTGTGAGCAAGTCCCACTGGGTTTTTTTGGTTTTTTTTTTAAGGTTTTCCTTTTCTATTATTATTATTTTTTCTTTTATGCTGCCTTCAAGGTCGGAACGCTGCTGTACGATGGTGACTCGCAACACCTCTTTGTGTTAAATGAAACAAAGCGGGTTTATCCTGGTGGCAGCAAATATGGAAGGGAAGTGAGTTTGTTCAGTGGGTGCTGGGCCGTGCACGGCCACGTGTGCACAGAGCTGCTTCTTACCCGGGTATTTATTTAGCTGTGCACACTGGGATAAACAAACGCGTGTGCATCTGAGTGCGTGTGCACGTGTTTGGATGCATGGGCATGCATCCCACCTGTTTGCTCCTGCACTCCACACGTGCATGGAATTGTGTGTGTGTGCGCAGATCCGGGCACGCTGTGCTAGTGCAAGCACCCCTGCAGCAGCGTAGGCTACTCAGGTACTCGTGCACACATGTGTGCATGTGCTGGGGGAGCCACAGCCCAGTGTGGGCTCCAGGTCCTCTCGCTCTGTCCCTCTCAGGAATTTCCCAGGGGAACAAGGGGAAATTGGATTTTTGAGTCCCAGCGACACACATCTGTCACAGGAGGTGGCAGCCAGCCCCAGCTGCAGGAGCCCTGGCTGCAGCCAGGTGCCACCCAGGCTTTGCTTTCCATGGGTGGAGAGGCAGAGCCGTGCCTGCTCCCTCCAAGGTTGCAAACCAGGTTTGGCTGCGGGATCAACCCAGCGACCGGGGGCAATGCAGCCCAGGGCTCTGCTGAGCCACTCATTATATATATCCGTACGTCCCACAATGCGCACACATCCCTGGGGACCCCATCCTGCTTCCTCAGCACTGGTCTGTCCCAGATGGGGATGGAGCAGGGATCTCTCTGGGCTGACAACCCAGGAGCATCACCGCGGGGTGGCCAGGGCAGAGGCGATGCTAACAGAGAGGTTGAAAGCCCTGCTATTTTTAAATAAATGTAAATTGACATTGGCTTAATGGAGAAAGACAAGCCCAGCTCCTCCTCACAGTGAGCACGACAAAGATGGGTAAAAAACAGCCTCGTGCCATTGCCGCTGGCAGGGCAAGGAGCTGGGGCCCTGTGCCGGCAGAGGTCTGGCAGCTGCCTGCGCCGGGGGCTGCCCGCTGTTCCCACCCTGCTGGGGAGGTCCCTCCGACCAGGAAAATCACTGTTTGGCTCCAGCTGGCCTTGGCCATGGCTCCTTGCCTGGCTCTGGCCATCCCAAGCCTTCCCCAAACACTTCCTTCTCCATCCCCGCAAGGTGCCGAACCCCCCGCGCCCATCACCGGCACTCAGCACCGAGCCCCCCGGCACTGCTGGCCCCCCAGGGGAGCTGGGTGCAGCAGATCCCCCCGTCCCACGGGGCGCTGGCACCCTGCCTGCGGGCGGCATCTCCTCGGGCACAGCCCGCCTCTGCACCCCCGTCTCCCCTGCGCCTGCTCGACATTTATTTAGTTATTTAAATTTCCTTTATTTTTCTTATTAAACCAGGAGCAGCGAGTGGGTGGCTGCTGGAGAGGGAGGAGGGGAGCGCAGGGAGCTGGGGGGAGCATGGGGATGGATTAAAGGCTTCAAGCAGCGGGGCCCTTCCCCTGCCCCATCGCTTTATGCTCTTAAAACCCTCCAAGGGGCTCTTCTCCCCCTTCCCCACCACTGAGAGCCCTGTCCCACTGCTCTGGCCAGGCTGGAAGTGAGCTGGAAGTGGGGGTTCTCCTGTGCCAGGACGGGGAATGGGGCTGGTGGTTGCGTTTTCAGCAGGTTTCCCCAAATCCTTCTCTAGCCTGAGCCCATTTGATGGATGGGTAAACTGAGAGCAGAGGGAGGTGGGGATCCTCCATCCCTGGTCAGCCCTTGGTAGCATCCTGAGCAGGGAGGCAGTCCCACACTCCAATTAAAAAAAAAAACCAAACTGGGATGGGAAAAGCCAGGAGGGAAAAAAGGGGGGGAAAAAATGCGAGAGAGCCTGAAAAAAAGCTAGTGACAGTTTAATGGGGCTGCTGATGAAATAATGACTGTTTTAAAGTCTGCTGGAGTGTGGCTGCGCCTCTGTTAAATCTGGGAGCTGATAATCTGCTGAGTTCATTACCACGGTGGGGGAAGAGCAGCGCCCGGCGGGATGCGGTGCCGGGGCCTGAGGTGTCATGGGTGCAGAATGCACGTGGGGGGACCCGTGGGGACACCCCGTATGGGTGCCATGATGTGGTTGCAGCATCAAGCTGGGCTGCCCGGGCTGCCGGCGTTGCCCAGCTCCCCCTTAGGGTTCCCAAGATGGGGAGGGTGAATGTGGGGTTCACCCCCACCAAGAGGCAGCAGCTCTTGTCCGGGTGCCCGAAGTCCCCCCTGTTGCCAGCACTCCCTGGGGACCTTTGGGCTCCCTGCCTCAGAGCTCAGCCCGGCTTTGCAGTGCTCTCCTACAAGGGACCAGGCAGGCAGCACCCAGGCCAGGCAGTACCCCGGGAATGGCAGCGCTCCAGGAATGGCATCACGCAGGTCAGGCAGCACCCCAGGAATGGCAGTACCCAGGGCAGGCAGCATGCTGGGCAGGCATCACGCAGGGCAGGCAGCACCCCAGGAATGACAGCACCCAGGGCAGGCAGCATGGTGGGACAGGCAGCACCTGGACCAGACAGCACTTTGGCTAGGCAGCACCCAGGGCAGGCAACCTCCTCGGCAGGCAGTGTATTTTATATACTCTGCATACCATGGGGCTGAGCAGTGCCCTGTGCCTCAGTTTCCCCCTCTGCAAAGGGATGAGCCCTCAGGGACTTGCCCTCTGCCAGCTGAGGGAAAAGGAAAGCCAGGGGCTGGCTTTGAGCTCCCTGAGCATCATCCTTGGTGGCACACAAGTTCCTGGCATTTGCTCTGTGCCACCTCGGCGGTGACTCTTGCCTGGCATTTACCTAATCCATGTGTTTGGCACGCAAGGTCACTGATGCTCCTGTCCCTGCCAGACCACGGCAGCAGGGATGCTGCCGACTGCCACATGCTGAGGGCTCCTGCACCCTGGGAAGAGGTACTGGCTTCCAGCTGGTGGCTGCGGAGGGGCTAGAAATCACCCTCGTGTGCTAAAACACCACCGATGTCAGGAATTTATTAAGTTGTTTGTAAATGACTCCGCAATTAATCACTTGTCTGTGCAAGGTATCACATGGCGCTCGCCTCCACGGCTCTATATATAGAGAAGAGGTGTAGGTAGGCTCCATCCATCCCGCTCTTGAGAGACAGGCTCTTGGCTGGGCTTCATCCCATTGCAGGGCCAAGGCTGAGCACGCACCAGCTTGCTGCAGCTGTGAGGCTGCTGTTGCAAAGTGCCCTGGCCCCTTCATGCCTTCGCTGGGCTTCAGGATGTTAGGGTGGGGGGGCTCCAGCATGCTGGCAGCTCCTGCCTGCTCCCCTCCCAGCTCCCCTCGGATGGTCCCTCAGGAGCTCCCTGGACATCTTTTCCCCAAGGAACCTGGATGGAGATGAAGGGAACCCCAAACCTCATGCTCCTGGGGTCCAGGACACTATGGAAACTGTAGGTATGGATGCTGGCATCAGCTCCAGCCCAAGCCATGAATGTGGCTTGGGGCTCGGAGCAGCTTCTCCGTGCAGCATCAGCCAGGCTGCAGCACAGCCCCAGAGCATGAGCTGCCCCCAGAGGGACAAGGCCAGCCCCGAGGAGCTACACTGGGGCCTGCTTCCCTTTCTGGGTGCTGTGCTGCTGCCTCTCCCACCATGCGCAGCCCTGGAGGGCAGCACGGACACCGAGGGCCCGCTGCAGAAACCTGGCGTACATGCAGCACCAAGTGCGTGAGCAAGCACGCGGTCAGGCAGCGCATGTGCTAACACCCTATGCATGTGCAGTTGACAAATGTGTGTGCAAACTGGGGTGCACAAGCATGTGCAGACACTGAGCACATTGCAGACGAGCACGTGTGCAGGCTGAGTGCACAGGCAACACTGAGCACCCATGGCAGACGCTGAGGGCATGTGCAAAAATGCAGACGTTAAGTGTGTGTTGCAGACAGTGAGCATGCATTGTAGACAGTGAAGACGCGTTGTAGACACTGAGCACACATTGCATGCACTGAGTACACGTTCCAGACAGTGAACATGTGTTGCAGACACTGAGCATATGTGGAGATACTGAGCACACATTGCATGTGTTGCATGCACTGAGCATGCTTCGCAGACACTGAGCGTGCATTGCACATGTTGCAGACACTGAGCACATTGCAGACGCTGAGCGCATGTTGCAAACAGTGAACATGTGTTGCAGACACTGAACATGCCTTGCATGTGTTGCAGACACTGAGAACGCGTTGCAGACACTGAGTGCGCGTTGCAGATGCTGAGCATGTTGCACACGCTGAGCACATATTGCAGACGCTGAGCATGCACTGCAGATGCTGAGCATGCATACACTGAGCACGCATTCCAGACCGCAAGGCCACATGCAGACACCAAATGCACACGCAAGCACCGAGTGATGTGCCCCAAAAGGCGCTGCCAACACCGGGCGCACATGTGGGCTCCAAGCACCCGTGCAGCGCTCGCACTGGGCCCACGTGCCTGTCGGGGCTCGGCACTGCCATCACGGGCACCCCTGGCACATGGGGGCTCTGCACACCCCGCTGGGCTTTCTGCAGGGAAACTGCAGCGCTGGGACAGGATGTGCACCCCCAGCTGCATACAGGAAAGGCGGTGGGCTCGTGTGCTGCCACCCCCCCACCTGCACCCCAGGAGCGCCTGCAGCAGGAGCCTGCGGGCTCTCATTGCCCAAAGGCTTTGGGTGCCCAGCGAGAAGCGAGACCCACATGTGATGAGTTCAGATGTGGACGGCCAGATGTGGGGTTGGTGCAGGGAAACCCAAGCACAGCTGGCAGAAACAGCCACTGATGGAAGCTCAGCTGGTTTTGGGGCCAAGAAGCTCTGCTTGGCTGCCAGAACATGGCAGGGTGAGGGTACTTGGAGGTCCCGGTGATGAGAGGATGGGAAGAAGGAGGACAGATGGACAAGGGCATGACTGAGGAACAGGTTGGCTGCTGATGGGTGGGTGGATTGAGGTATGGGTGGTGGGAAGAAGGGGGGGGGGGGGGATGAGTATCTGGACAAAGCTGAGCACTAATGGAATGTCATGGCATATCACTGGAGTTCGGTGTTAGGCACCTGCTCCCCTGCCTGGCTCTCTTACTGCCCAGCTCCCTGCCTGCCCAGCTCTCTGCCTGCTTGGCTCTCTGCTTGCAGAGCCCTGGGCACCAGCAGCCCCATGGGGACCACTTGGCACAGCAGAAAGGGAGAGGGGCCATGGAGCTGGGGCTGGTGGAGGCTCTTTCTCTCTCCCCGACACCTGGGTCCTCGCCCAGGCATGGTGCCAGGGGGCCCAAGCCACATGCAGGTAAAGCCAAGGCTTGCGGGGGGCTGGTGTCGGGGGGCGGTGGGCACGCAGGTGCCTCCCTTCATCTCCACCTCAGCGGCTCCGCCACCCCTGGCAGCGCTGCAGGTGATGCCGCCAGCACTGCCACTGCAGCAAACCCGCAGCGCCTGCGGGTGATTGACAGCCCTCTCCCACGCGTGACTCACCGCCCGCCCCCCCCGGGGGGGATCAGCGTGAAGAGGGGGCGGTGGGACACCCCCACCCAGGGCCACCGCAGGCAGCGCAGCAAAGGGAGCGATGCTCCCAGCCCTGCGGTCGCACCCGGCCACCTCTCACTGCCCACCCTGCATCCCTAGGGACCGGGCAGAGGGACAGCCACCTCCTGCCACCCAGGCTGAGCTCCGAGGACATTCCCAGCAGGGACGCTGCGAGGTGGAGCTCAGTTTTCATGGCAAGGACCTCGGTCATGGCCACTGGCAGGCAGCAGTCATGCGTGGCGTCAGCCATGTGCTGTGGGGCTGACATGGGTGCCGGGGAGGAATTCCCAGGGCTGCCTGCTCTGCCTGTGTGGAGCATACATAGCAGGCAGCTCCCTACCTCCGGCTGGGAATTGCTCATCGTGCCTCGTGCTGCAGGGCTCCGCTCCCTGAGTCACCCCTGCACACGTGTCCCTGGCCATGCACATGCAGGCGTGTGCTTGCACACGCAACTTCGTGCATGCACACACGTGCTCCCCCAACAGCAGCTGTCACGGAGCAGCACTGAGCGGCCGTGGGTTTAGGGTGGGCTTGGCTGTGGGTTTAGGGTGGGTTTGGCCATGGGTTTGGCATGGGTTTGGCCATGGGTTTAGGGTGAGCTTGGCCATAGATTAAGGGTGGGTTTGGCTGTGGGTTTAGGGTGGGTTTAGGATGGATTTGGCCACTGGTTTAGGGTGGGCTTGGCCATGGGTTTAGTGGCTCACTGCCCTCTCCATGGCATCACCCAACATCTTGCAAGCACCGAGCAGGTGCAGCTGGGGCCATCCCACTGCACCCACAGGCTCGCCAGCTCCTGCTGTCCCCCACCCCGGCCACCCACCCCACGCCACCAGCAGGGACCTGGACACCTCCACGCTGTTTCCCCAAGACCTTTAATACCATTGAGAGGTGTCGGCGGAAAGCAGGGGCAGCTCCTGCCGCCCCTCTCCCCGTCCCCCCACCTGCAGCAGAAACTAGAGCCATGGGTGGGGGACAGAGGCCAGATGCACCCCCTCCCCAATCTGGGGGGATGCAGAGGCTCTTGACGCCCTGGCTGGCATGGAAGGGACCCCGGAGATGGGGCACCCCCTCCCCAGGAGTGATGGGAGCACCATGATGCCAGTGGCCGGAGCCAGGCGAGCATCCCACGGGAAGGGCTGCTCCTGCCTGCCTGGTTATTTTAAAAGAGATTTAAAAATAGAGGGGGGAGGAGGATAAGCAAGAGCCCCCGGCCACAGTTCCCCATCCCACGGCTGTGCTGGGACACCCGGCTGGGTTCTGCCTCTCTGCCTGGAGCTCTGAGCAGAAGCGGCAGCCGAAGGCAGCCGGGGCGCGGGGCGCGGGCTCAGGTGGGCTGGCAGTTCTTGGTCCCCGTGGGCTGCCTGGCCGTGGCTCCCGAGACCTGCTCCGCCGCTGGGTGGGTGGCCTCGCTGCCATTTCCCCTCCTGGCTGCCCATGGGTCACCGTGGGGGGAGGCGAGAGGGCCTGGCCGAGGCTCCGGAGCCGGTGGGACCCCTGGCAAGTGCCGGGGTGCGGGGCTGGCGCGGCTCCCCGAGGGCTGCCCCGCTTGCAGATGAACCTGTGGCACAAGCGGAGAGCAAAGGGTCAGCAAGGGGGAGGGGGCTGCCACCTCCGTCCCCTTCCTGCCTTGCTGGGGACATGCATGGGGAGGACGCCACCATTCATGCATGCATGTGCCCATGTCCCCAGGCTGTGGTGGCAACGGGACAGCGAGGGCCATTGGCTCCCACCTCCCACTGCCTCCCCTGCCTGCATGCCGGGGCCGGGGCAGGGGGTGCAGGCAGGGGGGGGCACTCACCCAGCGTGTCAGGCCTCCAGTTCAGACATTTCGCAGGAGCTGGGGACAGAGAGGACACAGGTCACCGTTAGTCCTCAGCCTCCTCCACATCTGGGCATCACCAGCAGCGCAGCACCCAGCAGAGAGTGCACCAGGAGATGGGGTGCAAGGCCCCCAGAGCAAGGGGAACCCTGGTCCCACTGGGACGTCCTCCAAGCAGCCTGGACCAGGGGACGCAGCGGTGCCAGCTGCCCCATCCTGTGTTGGGACCACAGTGGGGGACACCCACAGCACTGTCCCCCCTGGGAGCCCCGAGTTGCTGGTCCCTTGCCCCAGACCATGCCAGGGTGCAGAGACCCCCTGCCGGGGTGTGGGTCTGGCCCGGACCGGAGGAGCGGGCACAGGGCTGGCAGGGCTGGCTGTGCCTTGCACACCGGCGCACACACACCGCAAAGCGCAACCCCAGGGGGGCTTCCCCTCTGCCCCCCAGTTATAAACCTGAGCGCGGGTGGGGGTCCTGGGGCAGACCCAGTCCCAGGGGATGGGTGCAAGGCAGGGTGCACCGGGGCAGTGCTGCTGATGCTCCCTGCCCTTGGGGCACCCTTGGGTGCCCGTTGGGGAATGCACAACTGATGCATGTGGTGGCAAAATCATCCCCCCCCAGCGCAGCCACATCCTCAGGTTTATAACAGCAACGGGGCCCAAGGGATAGGCTTGGGCATGGTGGGACCAGAGCAGCTCTGCCCCACTGCTGCCACCAGCACCAGTGGGCCCCATGGCTGAGCAAGGCTCCGACACCCGCACCAGCACCCGCGTGGCAGGGGGACGCGGCAGCCCCTGGGCGCGATGGCTGTCGCACAGCCAGCAGGACAACAGGATGGCGGTGGGGCTGATCTGCAACCAGGACAGCATTTCAGAGAAACCCCCCTTTGTTATAGGAAAAATCAGGAGCTTGGCAGCATCCCCTTTTCTTGCATCACACGGTTTGGGACACTCCTGTGCCCAGGAGCCCACCCACCAGCCCTGGTGCAGGACAGGGCACCCAAAGTATCAGCCACACCCCTCCACCCCACCAGCTCTCTCCAAGGTGACTGCAGCCTGATGATGGTGCATAGGGAATGGGAGCAGGGACGGCCCCCACCCTAGTTCAGGGACCAAGCCCCCCCCGGCGTGTGATGCAGAGGAGATGCAGCCCCGCGCAGAGGGACCCCCCGGCACCCCTGTCTCACTCACGGTTAGCGGGTCAGTAGCAAAAGCAGCCACACTGTTCCTCATCTCACTCTCATTGCCCCGCAGCGGGATGAGGGAGATGTTACCCAACCTGGAGTCCTGCTGCGACCGCGATGCCCGCACCTTCGAGGTCTCCGAGGGCCACAGGGCCCCGCCGTTCTGGGGACAGAGGGGACACAGGGTGAAGGAGGACTGGAGACTGGCTTTTTGTTCTTCAGCCACCGCGGGGACCTCTCCAGCCTGGGATGCTGGTATTTAGGGATGCTTGGCTCCCCCAAGGGTTTCTGCTAGCCAAGCATCCCTCCGGAGCCGTCCCCCCGCGGTGCTGTTGGGGCACAGCGGGCACTGCCCTGTGCCACAGCCTGCCCGCTCCCTACCTGCACGTGGAGGAAGGTGGCAAACCACTCCCGCAGATCGGCCTGGGTGTCGCAGCACAGGTACCTGCAGGGACAGGCTGTCAGCAAGCTGTGACTTGCATGAGGGCTTGCAGACCAAAGGGCTGTCACCGAAGCGTGACAGCCACAGACCCCACTAGCATCCTGAGTGGGTCCGTGGGTGCCCAGCCAGGCTCTGCCCACAGAAATCCCCATTCACTCCCCCCACGGTGAAGGCATGCCAGCTGTGGAGAGCAGCTGCCAGGCCAGTGTGACCTTCTGTCCTGGGGTGTCCCCAGGACACTGAGCTTAGTGTCCCCAAGCGCACCCCTTCCCTTACCATTGCTGTTTCTCATGCTTCTCATTTTCATAGAAGACTGTAAAGCCCCAGCTGGAAGGTGGGAAGTGAAAACATGAAGGTCAACGTCCTGGATTGCCGAAGTACCCCAGCAAACTCCCCATCCCTGCAAACAGTCCCTGTCCCTGAAACCCCCCCATCCCTGCAAACCCCCTAATCCTGCAAACCCCCCACCCTTGCAAACCCCCAATCCCTGCAAATCCTCCATTCCTGCAACCCCCTCTGCCCTTGCAAACCCCTTGTCCCTGCAAACAGCCCCCACTCCTATACCCACCTGCTCCCCTGCACGCCCCCCCTCCTCCTTGCAAGCCACCTGCAACTCTGCGGGCCACCCGCATCCATTCCCATGGCCCCAGCCCCGACGCAAAGCTCCAGCTGCTGCTCACCCACCCCGAGACCTACAGCAACGCTGCCCAGCACCACAGTGCGCACCCAAATCCCTGCAGGGGGTGAGGGTCACAGCCTTGCACACTCACATGTACACACGTGTACACACACACAGATTTCCTGCCGCCGCAGCACGGGGTGGCCCTGGAGCACGTGGGTCTGAAGCCTCCCCACAAGCCTGCATGGCTCCTCACGCACATACAGACGTGCACTCGCATTTCTGTGCATGCATGCCTTGCACGCATACATCCACATGCACACCCCCAAACATGCACACATGCATATGCACACTCACATGCACACACAGGCTGACGTGTCTGCGCACGCCCACATGCAGATACACACATGCACATACACATGCACACATGCACACACATGTACACAAGTTGCTGACATGCACACACACACACATGCCCACGCACCCACATGCACACGCATACTGACGTGCATGTACACAGCCATGTGCACACACCCACACACATGCACACAGACACGGACACGCATGCACTCACACACATGTACATATGCACGTGCACACACAGACACACCTGTGCACAGCTTGCTGACATGCATGCACACGCTCACATATGTGCACACACACACACGTCCATGCACTCATATGCACACACACGCACACACACTCTGACATGCATTAACACACCCACACGCACAGATGCTGACATGCATGCACACACCCCCAGGCACATCCCCCCATGTGTGCACACATGCTGACGTGTGTGCACACCCGCCCAATGCACACACTCCCACACATGCACATATACACATGGCCACACACATGCACACAACTTGCCGGCATGCAGGCGCACACATATGCCCACGCACACATATGCACACTCACGCTGACATGCATGCCCACATGCAGACATACTGACATGCATGCCCACATACATGCACAAGCACATACACGGAGGCAAACTCACATGCACGCTGCCCCCCGACCCTCACAAGCCCACGGCTCCTGTCCCACCCCAGCCAGGGAGCAGCCCCCCGGCCCAGCCGCGACCCCTCCAGCCCTGCAGCCCCTCGCTGCGGGCAGGGGACAGGGGACGACGGGGCTGGGGACAGATCCGGTCCCCTGTGCTGGCACCAGGCTGTAGAAGCGTCCTGCGAAGCTGCTCTGACATCTGGTGGCAAGAGGCACGGCCAGCAGGAGATGTGTCCCAGCAGCCAAAACTGTCCCTGTCCCTGTCCCCATCCCTGTCCCCACCTCCATCCCTGTCCCGGTCCTCATCCCTGCCCCCATCTTCATCCCTGTCCCTGTCCCCATCTCCACCCCTGTCCCGGTCCTCATCCTTGCCCCCATCTTCATCCCTGGCCCTGTCCCCAGCCCTGTCCCTGTCTCCACCCTCATCCCCGTCCCTGTCTCTGTCCCTGTCCCCACCCTCATCCCTGTCCCTGTCCCTCTCCCCAGCCCTGTCCCCACCTCCATCCCTGTCCCGGTCCTCATCCCTGTCCCTGTCTCCATCTCCACCCCCGTCCTGGTCCGCATCCCTACCCCCATCTTCATCCCCGTCTCTGTCCCCAGCCCTGTCCCTGTC
>JAVJGI010000014.1:238883-263525 GCA_035590275.1 Ibycter americanus | reverse complement strand
CCATCCTATCCCAGCCCCATCCCATCCCTATCCCCTCCCCATCCCATTCCATCCCCATCCCCTCCCCCCTCTCCCCGACAGGGCCATGGCCCCCCGGCTCCTCACCGAGGTAGATGAGCATGTTCTCCATGGACATCTGCTTCTTCACCACCAGGTAGCTCTCCGTCCCCAGGCAGTGCAAAATGGGCAAGACTTTTTCCGAGTAGTGCAAGGGCCGCTCTGTCAGGCAGGGAGACAGGCAGGGGTCAGGCAGCATCCCCCGGGGCTGGCACCCACCAAGGGAGGGTCACACGTGTGTCCCGAGGGTCCGCCAAGGTCCTGCCCACCCCCGAGCAGACCTCCCACGCAGCACCATCGCCTTTTAATTGGATCCATTTCATGGTGCTGCTGCTGCTTCCTAATTGTCCCCTGGGGAGGACACTTGTGGCCTGTGGTACGTGAGGAGTGGGGACCCGCAGGGACTGGAAGGTAGCTGCAGAACAATTGCCAACAAATACTGCAATTGCAAAATATACGTTTTGAAAACATATGCTGTAGGCAGCGTGTGATCTGCACACGTGCTTGCAAAAATATGCACAGAGGTATTTCAAGCATGCACGTTTCCACACAAGCAAAGGGCGAGTCAAGGATTTTGTAAAAGTTCATAGGTGAACATTCAGTTTTAGGCTAATTTTAGCCCCTACACAAGCTGATGATCCTTTTTTTTTTTAAGGGCTTGGTGCTCGGCTGAGCACAGTGCTTTGGTACTTCCCCAAGCGGAGGGTGGGAAGCAGCACCCGCCCTTCAAAGAGCGGAGCCTGAGCTTGATAGCTTGGGGTTGGCAAGGACCAAACATCTCAGCAGAGGCTTTCAGTGATGCCCAGAGTGCTGCTGGGCTCAGCATCCTGTCTGTCTCCCTGCCCCTGGGCACGCTCAGCCCACAAAAGCCAGCAGCAGGACCTCAAGGCACCAGCAGGCAGCACCAGGGTCTCATCCTGATAGCGGCAAAATTGCACTTGCTGCTGTCTATGGACACCCGAGAGCTGTGCCCTTCGGTGGCCAGAGAGCCCAGACACTCCCACCAAGCGTCACATGCATTTGAACCCCTAAGGATGCAGACAGGCGCCCTGTGTGTCCTGGCCCACACTGCTGGCCCACCTGCAGTGCTCAGCCACACGCAACTTGGATGTGGTGAGCAAAGCTGCAGCACCACAGCCGTCCTCCCTGAGTGCCTGCAGCCTGTCCCAGCGTTGCTCCACAGTGCAGTCCCCAAGAAGCCGTCTTGTCCCCATCCCCATCTCTTTCCCCAGCCCCAGCCCCATCTCCCGCCCCAGCCCCAGCCCCATCTCCATCTTCATCCCCATTCCCCATCTCCATCCCCATTTCCACCTCCATCCCCATTCCCCGTCTCCATCTCCATCCTCATCTCTATCCCAATCTCCATCCCCACCTCCACCTCCATCCCTGTTCCCCATCTCCATCCCCATTCCCCATTTCCATCTCCATCCTCATCTCCGTCCCCATCTCCATCCTCATCTCTGTCTCCATCCCCATCCCCATTCCCCATCTCCATCTCCAGCCTCATCTCTATCTCCATCTCCATCCCCATTCCCCATCTCCATCTCTATCCCCATCTCCATCCCCATCCCCATCCCAATCCCTGTCCCCATCCCCACCGTCCTCCCACCCCCACACCAACCTGCCTCCTCCCTCTCATTCACTTCGAAGCAGCTCCAATAGTCCTTTTCCTTCATGACGATTTTCCTCCGGTCCAGGATCTCAAAGGTGAGCTCCTCGGCTGTCATGGTGGCTGGGATCTGGGAGAGTGGGAGAGAGGGAGGGGACAGGTCTCTATCAGCTGGTGCCCAGGGCCATTCCACCCTCATGCCGCAGAGGTGCCAGCTCAAAGCGTGCCCCCGTGCCACCACAGAGGTTCAGGTACCCAATGGGGGGGTCCCCATCCCCTCTGCACCCTCCATCCCACCGCTCACCTTGACGTGCTGCTCTGCCTCCGTCTTCTTCTCCTCCAAGTAGACAGTGCAGATGAAGTCCCCTGCTTGCTGGAGGGCAAGGGGAAAGCACTTCAACCTGCAGCTTCCCACGCGTGGGCTGAATCTCCACCCACCCACTGTGGACACCCCCTGCCTGGGGCATCACCAGAAGATGCTGGAGCAGTTGGTGGGAGCCCCATGTGAAGAGGGTGCCCTGGGAAGGTCCCCATGTCCAGGACCCACCTGAGTCCCACTGGATGCTGCCTCCCGCATCTTCATGATGGCCATGATCTCATCCTGCTGCTTCTTCATCTCTTGGTCATTGACCTGCCAAGGAAGAGGAGCCCAGGGAGCCATCAGGGCTGACCAGACCACCCTTACGTTTCACTGCAGCAGCAGATGCAAGTCCCCAGGGGAATCTGTCCCCCTGCCCAGCAGTGCCAGCAGCTCCAGGCTCAGGGGTCTCCAGGGTTTACAGGGACATGGACCCCCCTCCCCTCCCTTCCAAAGCAAGAAGATGTCCACAGACAGAGTAATTCCCGCTTCCTCTTCCTTCCACCTCCCCATCCCTTGGTGATGTCCACATATTGGCCTGATCCAGAGCAGTGCCGGAGGTGGGGGTGAACCTACGTTAAAGATCTTCACGTAGTGGCTGATGAGGTCCTCCACCACACGTCCTGCCTTGTAGTCCTTCCCGTCCGTCTGGAAGAGCGTGGGCCCAAAGACGATGGCCAGGTTGTGAGTGTTCATCTGGTTCTCCCCAGAGAAGCGCTGGACCCTGCAGGGAACCCCACTGAGATTCCTGCCTTGGAGCACCCCCAGGACCCCGCTTCAGCCTTGCCAAGGGGAATGCCCCCCTATCGGGATGTGATGCTCAGCTTTGGACACAGCTTGACCCCAAATCCCACTCCTTTCCTTGCTTGGGATGTGAGCCAAGGGATGAGGGCTCTCCTTCACCTCACAGCCTCCCCAGGACCCCGCAGTGGATGGGGTGATGCCCCATGGGGGCTCGGGGAGCCCGGGCTCAGCCATGCCACAGAACCGCCACCCACGCCGTACCGAAAGAGGTGGTTGATGAGCGCCTTCAGCGTGGCCCGGTTCACCGTGGGGAGGGTGCCCAGAAGCCGCCGGTACTCGCCAATCTTCGCCTCCTCATCCTCCAGAGCTGCGAGAGGGGGACACGGGAGAGGATGAGTGTGGAGGGGAATGATGGTGAGATTAAGACTCACGGCTCCATCATCCCTTCACCAGACCCCACCCCAGACCCTCCCATCCCACTGTGGGACTGGAGCATCCCAGCTCCATGGGGCTGGAGTATCCTTAGGGATGGAGCATCCCAGGTCCACAGGGCTGGCGTATCCCAGCTCCATGGGGCTGGAGCATCCCAGCATCCCAGGACTGGAGCAACCCAGCATCACAGGGCTGGAGCACCCCAGCATCACGGGGCCGGAGCATCCCAGCATCACAGCACTGTGGCTTGCAGCTGTTTTGCCGCTGGGTGTGTCCATTGCTGGCATCCAGCGTCTGGATCCAGAAGCAAAGGGTATGTGTGGGGGTCTGGCTCTGTGCCCTCCCTCAGCCCCAGCCATGCCAGAGCATGGGGCTGCACGGGTCAACGTGGGCATGCTCCGTCCCCACCCATCACTCGAGCCCCTGGCACAGGGCAGCTCTGCCGCACGGCCCCACTGAGCTGGCCAAGGAGAACACATGTGGCCCAGATGTACTCCCCCAACCACGCAGCCCTGAGGAGAGGATGAAGGGGGCTGCAGGACAGCCAGGGAGCCCAACCTTCTCCTGCCGACCCCCCAGCAGCCCCCCAGCACTCACCCGTTGCCCGCAGCCAGTCCTGGCCCCACTGCCGGGTAAAGAGCCCATCCCCGAGGTCACGGAAGAAGCGTTTGAGGGTGTTGGCAACATCATCCACCTGGTGCTCGCCCTCCTTCAGACGGACGCTGCGGGCATCCCGGCGCAGCATCTCCAGCAGGCTGGTGGTCTTCGAGTTCTGCCCGCTCTTGCGGTAGATGCCCTCAGATGTCAGTCCTGCAGCAGAAGCCGGTGGGGATGAGACCCCCTCCATGGCGGACAGGGACCCCTCCCGGCACCCTTGCCTGCCTGCTGGCTCCCCATCAGACATGGCTGGCAGAGAGCTGATGCCGCAGCACTTCCCACCCCACAGGTGTTACCGTGACCACCGAGGAGCTGCAGGCTGGAGCCAAAGCCCTGCTCCAGCTGGAGCCCTCCCACACAGCTGGAGCGGATGCTCAGGGAAGGAGGGAAACGTGTCACGAGCTGATGGGCTGACCCAAACGCCACACTCTGGTCCCCTCCGCCAGCATCTGTCAATGGGCGATGGCACGTACCGCACTGTGTGATGTAGTCGATGCAGCGGTCCACCAGCAGCGGGACGTCCGACTCCGTCAGCTGCTGCTCTGACAAGGTGTCCCCCGAGCTGCCCGCAGCCTTCTGGATGGCGTGGACCCAGCCCAGGAAATCTAGCTTCCTCTCCCCCTGGATGTACAGAGTCCTGCCGGCAAGTCCAGCTTCAGTGGGGGGCCAGCTGCCCCCCTCCCAAACCCCATTGCACAGCCAGGACCCTCAGGAAGGCTGGCCTTGGGGGCCTGGGGATGGTCCCAGCTCTTTTTTGGGGGTCCCCAGTCATCACGGGGAGGGCAAAGGCACCCCAGAACAAGGAGGGGCTTAGGCAGGGGGGGATATTTTGCTGGTGGCGTCTAACAACCCCCCCCGCCCCTCCCAACCCACTGCTCTTACCTCCGCCTCTCCACCAGCACCAGCACCTCGTTGTCTCCCTGGATGGCTGGAAGGGAAGGCAGAGAGCCTGTCACCCATGGGAATGTGGGGTCCCACAGCCCCATGCGCCATGGAGGTCTATGCCAACGGGTCCAGCTCCAGCCCAAATGGGGCAAGCAGTGACTTCCCAGGGATGGGGAAGAGGATGGAGAGGAGGAAGAGCATTCCACTTAGTGGAGGGACCCCAAACTCCATCAGAGCAGCATCTACCAGCCTCCCACCAAAAGCTGGGTGTGACCCAGTTGCTCAGAGCAGGATTGGGGGGACACTACAAGGGGGGGACCCCACGGTGGGGCAGGGGCACGTACAGAGCTCCTGCAGCTTGCGCAGCTGGAGAGGCTCCTGCCGCTCGCTGTCCTCGAAGCAGACGTGGAGCACGGAGCCAGCCAGGGCGAACCAGCCCTCCTTGGCTCGCTCCAGGTTAAGGCCACCCTTATAGTGCAGCCGGCCGATGCGCTCAAAGTCGAGAGCCAGCAGCTCCTCGGCACGGGGATGGACAAAGGACTGAGCCAGGGAGAAGAGGGACCTGTCAGTGCTGCAGCACCCAGCTCCCTCCGGCACCCATGGCCACCCCCAGCCCACCCCACCCTACCTTGGCAATGGACTTGAGCCATTCCCGAGCGGAGTCGGGACTCTCCAGACCAAAGAGGTAGAGTCTCTCCGACTCAATGTAGACCTCGAATGTGCTCTCAATCCTGTGGGAGGGAGGGAGAGGGGAGCCTGGATGCCCGCAGGTAGTGGAATGGAGCTGGGGTGGTGCCAGGGGGTGCATGCCGGGGGTGAGAGCATCCCACTGCACCTCTGCCATCAGCTCTGCTCATGGCTGACCTCCTTTGATCCCCTCACCACATCCCCAGGCCCTCCACCATCCCCGTGTTGTCTGCACACTCCAATGAGCAGCACAGAGACTGCAAAGGGGTTGCAAAAGGATTACAAAGCAGTTGCAAAAGGGCTGCAAAGGGGCTGCAAAGACTCTTTGCAAAGACAGCTGAGTCAGGCATGCCCCAAGTGCCAGAGAGGTCAGCAGTGGGGTTGGGGCCAGCAGCCCACTCGTGCCACCACCGTGAGCGATGCTGCGGCCACGGCCAGCCCTGCAGGAGCAGAGGGGATGTCGGGGTGCTGTGGGGCAGCACATGGGGTACAGTCTTACCCGTGGGTGTGGGGTGGGTTGTTCACCAGGCACACGATCTCCTCCACCTTGATCTCGCCATTGGGCACGGCGTTGCGGTCGTTCTCGTAGTAGCTGAGGATGCCGTCCTGCAGCGTGCACCACCGCCGGCTGAACTCTGTGTGGCACAGGATGGTGCTGGGCAGCCCCGCACGCTCCAGCCAGCCCAGCATCACCCTCAGCCCAGCTTGGGTGGCCCTGCAGCACCCACTGGGTGCCCACCCGCTGCAACCCACCCTCAGACCAGGCTGGGCAGGTGATGCTGCACCTCTCTGGTGCCTTTTCAATGCCTGGGGGAGCAGGGGATGGTGCAATCCCCCCACCAGCCTCCCCAGCACCACCTGTACCCCTATTTCCCTGTCCCACAGGCCCCTACATACCTTCCTGGCCCTTCCGCTCGCTGACGGGCTTGGCCATTGAGGGGGTCTTGTAGAGGAAGCCGTTGTGGGTGACAGAGGGCAGGGGCATGGAGTAGGGTTTCTCCTCGCTGCCCCCCACCTCCAGGCGTGGCATCTCTGCAAATGGGGAGACAGCTTGTCATGGGGGGCTTGGGGGCTGCATCCCCCTGCAGAACCTCCCCAGACTCGGGGCCAGGGGCACACACAGCAGGATGCAGCATGGCCGCACTGGGCCAGGCTCTGGGTAACAGTGGATTGCAACCTCCATGTCATCCCCTGGGTGTTTTGCTGATCTGACATGGCCAGCTGGATGGGGGCCACAGTGCTGTCACCAGCAACATCTCACCCCCCGCAGCCCCCTGAGGCAGCCTGGTGTCCCCCATGTCGGCACAAGAAGCAGGAGCCCAAAAGCATCCCACTGGCTGCACCATGAGCCCTCACCACGGCGTGGCCAGTGTGCAAGGAGCAGCTCCAGCCCCCAAATCCAGGGCTGCCTGGGTGTCAGCAGGGTCAGGCTTATCTGCCGGGAAGGCATCCTGCATCCCACATCCTGCATCCCGCATCCCGCATCACTCCTCCAGACCAACACTGAGCTGGGATGGGGACATTATGGAAGGTGGGAACTGGACTCCCCAACCGGCGAGGTCCCCCCCTAGGCTGTCCCAGGTCCCCACTGCTCTGCGGAAGGAGAAGGGCAAAGCATTGTCATCCTACAGCTGAAATAACAGCCCAGGGCTCTGCCACAGCCTCCCCAGGTGACCACGGGCATGTCCCCCCTGCCTCAGTTTCCCCACCTTGCCTGCCAGCAAGAGGCATCCCCCCATTTCTTCCAGGAAGCAGGCAGAGATGGGGTGCAGGGACACCCCTAAAGCACCCCCAGGTCAGACCGTGGGGCTGCCCAGAGCTCTAGACATGGGGAAACTCAGGAGGATGCCAAGCCCTGCTCCACCAGCCCAGCCCTGCTCCACACACAGCGCTGGGCTCAGTGACCCCAGCTATCCCAGCACTCTGGAGGTACCTGCCAGAGCTGGCCCCGCTCAGGGATTTGGTTTTCTCTGGCTCACCGGGGCAGCCGGGAGGCCTCGCCGCTCTCCCAGACCCCTTTTGTGCTGACATGCCTGGAAGGGCAGGGCCAGCCCCAACCCTGGGCCAATTCCAGCTTCCGCAGGACGGACTTGGCTGCCGAGGCAGCGAGGGAGGTGACGGCTACGGCTGGCTATGGCCAGCCCCGGCACACCTCCATCCCGGCTGCCCGAGCTTTCCAGAGCCGGAGGTTCACCCCGAGTTAGGGTGCGGATCGGTCTGTGGGAGCCGTCAGCCCACCCAGAGCGGGGCTCCATGAGGTGGGCACATTTCGCGGAAGGCGGGGGGGGGGTAGAGGGTCAGACCACCCCTCCCCAGCCCTGGTGGGGATGCTGGAGGTGGGGGCTGCCTGGATGGCCGGGGGGCATCTCCTGAGGCTGCTGGGATGCCCCCAGTGGGCCAGGATGCTGTGGGAGAGCTGTTCTTCCTGGTGCCCGGAGCACCAGCCTGCATCCCCGGCAGGGCTCTGGACCTGTGTCCCCGGCTGGGATGAAGCCTCCCACTCTGGCCCCCACCCAACCCTGTCCCACAGGTGTGGGGGCTACCAAAGCCCCTCTTCCCTCCCCTGTGGGGGCTGTGCAGACCCCAGCAGCACCAGGCAGCTGGCGAGCCCTGTGGCGGGAAGCTGTGGGGCAGGATACGGAGCCGGCACCGCCTCAAAACATGCCTGTGTCCCCAGGGACACCCCGGCAGCTCTCCTCCCCAGCTCCGGGAATGCCGGCGGTGGGTTTAAGCCCATGGGAATTTCAAGGGGTCAGCCCTTACCTGAGGTTTTATTGTGGAGCAGGAACTCCATCTGCAGCCTCTGCCCGCTCTTCTCGGCCAGGGCCAGGGGTGTCGGGCACTGGGGGTCCCCGGTGGCACAGCTCACCGCCGCCCCGCAGAAGAGCAGAGCTTGGGTCTCTGCCAGGTCACTGGTGGTGACGGCAGCGCACAGAGCCTGCGGGGCAGAGCCGGGAGGGCGGCGGGTGAGGCTGAAGGCTCCCAAGGAGGACAAAGACGAGACCCCCAGTAAGGAGCCACCCCAGCAAAAAAAAAAGCCGAGTGGGAGCGCGGCGAGCAGCCAGACCCCTGCCGCCTCCCAGCCGCCGGACAGGACAAAGGAGGCTCAAACTGGGAGAAAAAGTTTGGAGCAGGCGGTGAATCCCTCCCTTAAGGAGCCGGGGGTGAAGTCATACGGCAGCGGGGCGGGCCGGGCTAGCTGGAGTAGGAAAACAAACAAGCCCACATGCGAATTCCCGCGGCCGCCCGGGCCCCCCGTGTGCCCCCAGCTCTTGTGCAGACACAGCAGCGCAGCCGGCGAGCCCGAGGGCTGGCGGCCGGAGCACCACGATGGCGTTCCCGGTGCCGGTTGTGCAGAGTGGCACGAAGCCACAGCCTGGCACCCTGCCCGCTGCCGGGACGGGGAATGGGTGCCCTGGTCAGGGATGGGGGGTGCTGGCCGGGCGTCTCTGCCCCTGCCACTGTAGGGTGCTCTGCAGAGCAGGAGGGGCTTCGAGCTGCTGCAGCCAGGGCATCAGCCCCCCTCAAACCCAGCTCCAGCCCAGTGCCGGACCCCAACGCCATTTCCAAGCCAGGGGGAAATGAACCCTGGGGATGTCTGGCTCGGACCTGCCTCAGACCGGGCTCTCCCGCCTGGAAATGAAGCTGGTTGTGCCCCATCCCAGAGATATCACCCTGTCCCCGCAGCCAGCTTGTACCTCCTGGAGACCCCAGGCTTCGGCTCGGGGTGCAAGTGGGGACACAGGGTGTGTAATGGGGGGGAGCGGGGGTGATACCCACGGATGCAGGCAGGGAGGGAGGGTGCGAAACCGTCCAGCCCCACACATGCGGCTGGGCAGCCTGTTCGGGCAGAGACGGTGCCCCCCAAAACAACCTCAGGACCCCAGCTCAGCACCACTTAGCACCCAGGCGGGACCCCAGAGACGGTGCCCAGCCCTGGGGGCCACTGACCCTGTCGAGCTCCTCCTGGTTGCCGAAGAGCGGGTGGTAGCGGCGGTACTTGCCCTCCCGGTATTTGGCGATGAGGAAGCGCCTCCTCTCCTGGCTGCTGCTGGTGGGGTTGATGGCCTCGCTGGGGGGCACGTTGGCGGCCCAGAACTGGTTGGCCACAGCGTTGCCGATCTGGTGGAAGAGCTGTGGGGACAAGGAGAGGCCGGCGTGATGGGGCTGCTGGGGGATGGAGCACGGCTGGGCATGGAGCGGGCTCTGCAGGGAGTCCCCAGGGGTCTGGGGGGGGCGGGGGGTGTGAGCATGGCAGTAGCCGTGCTTACGGGGACATTCACAACTCAAGGCCACTGCATTACTGCCGCTCGGGGAGAGCAGCGGGGTGAAGGCAGAGCATGGCGGGGGATGTGGGGTGGCGGAGGGGCAGTGGGAACCGCGGGTGGGCAGGGTGCAGGAGCACCCACCCACTGCAGGCACGCAGGGCTGCTCCCTGCCCAGCCCCACATCCCAGCTCAGCCCCGGCGTCTGGCAGCCCCCACAGCCACTGACCCCCCCTTCCAGCCGCGGAAAATCACATCTGGAAAGCAGCAGCCAGCTGCAGGCGAGGGAGGGGGGATGCTCAGCATCCATGGGGCGGGTTTAAAGGGCTTTCCATGGCCCCTTGCCATCCTGCTACCCGGCACCGAGCGATGCTCAGCCCACCAGTAAGAGGTTTAGCCCTATCGCAGGGAGCCCCACATGGCCTCAGCAAGCCCGTGGGGTGCTCTGCCGGCACAGCCTAAGGGTGGCATGGATACAAGCGGGGCCGGGGGTCAGGGAGGGGCTGGAGCGGGCAGGGGGCCAGGGGATGCTGGCGGCAGCTCCCCACCAGCCCGGTGGGGTTTAGGGCAGCATTCCCGGAGAGGGGAGGGGAAGGCGAGCAGCCGCAGGCAGCAGCTGGAAGCGTTTGGGGGCTCAGGGAGCAGGCGATGCCGGAGGCGGGGGTTGCGCGGGTGGGACGCCAAGCAGGAATGCAGGATCCGACCGGGATGGCTGGGAAGAGCGGGGCCAGCCAAGGTCTGCCGGCTGGAAATGGCGGCCGGGTTGGGTCTGGTAACAAATCCCAGCTCCCCCCGCACACCCCCGGTGCTGGCTGTGCCGACGCATTCCTCCGGCTGCACCGCTTCGGAGGGCTGCTCTGCCGCTTGGCCCCACAGCTCCGCCGCCATCTCCCCACGGACACGCAGCTGCTGGCTGTGGCACGGGCACGCAAGTGCCGCTCGTCCTTGCCGGGGTGCCGGGGGCGGGCCGGCTGGCCGCAGACGGCGGGGACGGGGATGGAGGAGGGCTGCTGGGGGTCCCTTCCCCAACCAAGCCACATCACAGTGGGTCAAGCTGGAAAAATCCTGCTGTGCTCCTGCAGTCCCCGGCTCGTAGCCAGTGGGGCCACCATGGCGAGGGGATGGGGTGCCTCCCCCGAGAAGGGCTTTTGGGGTCGGTCTGCAGCAATACCTCAATCAGCTCCTCCGTCCACACTTTTCTATCCATCTTCAGGCTCCGGACTTTGGTGATGCCAGGGCCCAAGCCCCGGTGCTCCCCTGCCAGCAGGACAAGACATTAGGGACCAGCTTTGAGGTGGCAGAGGCCAAGCGACCGTGTGCCCCCACACTTCACTGCCCTGCATCCCCACACAGGGCAGGGGACACACGGCTCGTTCTTGCCCCCCTGCCCCGGGATGCAGGTACCTGCACATCTCTTGCAGATGACGACGCAGAGGTTGATGGAAGCCCAGTCAGGCTTGGGTGAGCCGCAGTCAGCGCAGAAGCGGTTGGATTCTACCACCCAGATCCTTTCCGCCACCTCCGAGTTGGAAAGCGCCTCAGAGATGGACTGCTGCATGGCTTCCACCCACTCCTCCTTCTCCTGGTCCGAGTCCGCAGAGAAGCTGCCGGTGGGGATGAGGGTGAGGGACAGCACAGCTAGGGGGGGTGGGGGGCAGCACCGCCAGCACCACAAGCACCCTCTCCCCTCCCTCAGCTCACCTGAAGATCCTGTAGGGCGTTGTCAGATCGAAGCCCCGGCGGTCCACCTCCTTGACATTCCCCACGTTCATCTCGATGTAGGTGATGCCAATGCCCAGGCGATAGTCCTGGTGGGTGGACGGGTGAGCGAGGGCAGTGGGGAACCCTTCCCGAGGGGACATACACAGACACACACGGATGGTGCACTGCCTGCAGGAGGTGGTGCCGGCGCTGCCCGCACTGCTGCCCTCACACCACACCAGTGCTGGTGGCTGGGGCGCCCATGCCCCTGCCCTGCCCAGCTCCCAGCCCCAGGGGTGCACAGGGCCCTGCGGGCTCTGGGGTTCAATGCTCCTGGGGCCCCCAAGGCTCAGAGCCAGCAGGGAGGGGGGCTGCAGCCCAGGGGTCAGCAGCCTGCAGGGTCTGAGCCATCCCCGTTTGGGGGGTGGCAGCCCTGGGGTGCCCAGCTCACTGCCACTCTGCTCAGGTGATGGATGCAAAGGGAAGAGGTGCCCCTCAAGACAGCATCAGGGTCCCCCATGGTGCCATAGCCCCCTCACCCAGCCACCCACCTCCGCGTTCTTGTAGAGGAAAACTTTGTCCCCAGCCACCGCCACGAACAGCTTGTGCTTAAACCCCCGCAGCTCCAGGAAGCCACTCTTGTCGACCAGGTCGGTGGCACCGTTGGTGGTCAGGGACATTGACATCCTCTCCAGAGCTTTGCTCTTCCGCTCCTCCACGATCTGCTGCAGGGTCCATATCCACTCATTACGGTCTGCTGTGGGGCCAGAGGGGGAAGATGGGTCAGGGTCAGCCCCAGGGCCAGGAGCCTCCAGGACTCATCCATCGGGCCAGGGGAGGGGGAGCAGCTGGGGTCACCCAAGGAGCAGGGACCCCTATTGCTTACCGTCGCTCTCGGCCCGAAACACAAAGTTGCGGTTGTTGGTGATGACCTCAAATTTCTGGTCCCCGATGCTGGTGATGCGGGAGATGGAGGAGACGGGGATGAACCGCTTAGAGTAGGGGTCCTGGAGCAGGGCAGGAGGGAAGAGACACACTGCTCACCACCATGGCCTCGGGCAGATGGGATGGGTACCATCCCGGGCTCATGACGCTGAGAGCATCCGTGTCCGGAAGGCTCAGAGCATTCCACCCTGGCACCAGCACCACCCCAGCACCCATCCATTGCTGCTCCCTGGGATGCTGCCCCTTGGCACGGCCATGTCTCACAGCCAGGATGCCTGGTGGGCTGTGACCCCACTGGGGCAGCTCCTCCACCACCACCTCCCACGAGCCCCCAAATCCTTCCTCCTCACTCACTTTTTCGCTGTCAAAATAGCGGAGGTAGTCGGCATCGAGCTTCACCCAGCGCCTCTGGTAAATGTAGGACCTGGGAGGGATCGGAGGGACCCATTGGAGGGGATGGGGTGACCCAGCTGCACCCTCCGTGTGGGGCAGGCAGCGGGTGCTGCAGCCCACCCGAGGCCGGTGCTGCTCCCGAAGGGGCTGGGCTTCAGGAGGGGTGGTACGAGCCCTCCCAGGCTGGAGCAGCCCCCTCCCCACTCACCCCTTGCTGGCCCCAGCCCCACGGCACGGGCTGTGCTGTGCCAGGCTGCACCGTGTGCCCTTGACCTCGGGGCAACTCCGCTTGTGCCTTCACGCCCCAGTTGCCAAAAGCCCGGGGCCACCTCGCCATCGATCCTGTGCCGTGTCCCTAGCCCTCGATTCTGCGCCAGGCCCCCAGCCCTTCTGCCACGGTTGGGGACAGCGCCAGGGACTTCAGGCCAATTAAAAGATGGAGCTGAGAATGAGGGCTGCCCCTAAAAGCCCCCTCCCCCAACCCCTATTTGCGCTCCAGACCTACAAGCCGGGCAGGGTTCAATCCAGGGGACACATTCCAGGCGGGGCCGGTGGCACCCAGGGCTCTTGCATGGCAGAGGGAGCAGCCAGGCATCTCTATCGGGAGGGGGATACAGCGGAGAGGGAGGACCCCGGGGCTGGAGCGGAGCCCACCAGGGACCCTTTTGCCCACCCCCCAAGCCCAGCACGCAGGCTGGCCAGCCAGCACAGGCGTTAGCCCTGCAGCCCATCCACCCCGGCATCGGGGCTTGCAGGAGAAGCCAAGGCACTTGCCACCGGCAGCTCCCACACGCTCTGGCAAGCCCTGCCATGCAGCCCCCCACCCCCACCAGCACTGCACCCCCAGGGTCCCCCCGCTGCCGCCCCAGCCCCCAGCCCCAACAGCTGTTGCTTAAGGGCTTGTTTGCTCGGGAAGGATTTCGCCATCGCCGCACGTGACCCCAGCGTTTGGCCTTTACATAACCAGCAGCCACAGGGGCTGAAAGCACTGGGCTCTGCCACAAGCCCCCCTGCTCCCCACCAGGAGCTCGCCCCTGTCCCATGGGGTGCAGAGACCCCCAGCCCTGCCGCTTTTAGATGCTGAGGGGTTGGGGGTCTCTGGTTTTCCTTCCATTGCCTTCCCCAGGCTCCGGCTCCCCACCAAGCAGCTGCTGGAGCAGCTTCCCCAGCTTCCCAGGGACCTTCCAGCTGCTCTCACTTCCCCAGCAGCCAGGCTGCAAACAGCTGGAGCTTCCTCCTCCTCGGCAGGACTGCAGCCTCGCGGCTTCCTCATAGCCCAGATTAAGCAGTCCCCAAATATCCTTCATGTCTCCTGCTTGATGTTCGCCTCCCAGCTGGTGTGGGGGGTCTCTGAGCTGGGATGGGGGCGAGTGGGCTCGCTGGGCTAACTGGCCTCCCTGGGCTCACTATGCTCACTGGGCTCACTGTGCATGGTGTGCTTGGTGGGCTTGCTGTGCACAGTGTGGTTGCTGTGCACAGTGTGGTTGCTGTGCACAGTGTACTTGCTGGGCTTGCTGTGCATGGTGTGCTTGCTGGGCTCACTATGCCCACTGGGCTTGCCAGGCTCCCTGGGCTACTTGCGCTCATTGTGCTCGCTGTGCCTGCTGGGCTCACTGTGCTCACTGGGGTCCCCATGCTCACTCGCCCTTGAGGACACAGACATGCACCCAGCAATCCCCATAGTTTTACTTCTGCAAGCGGGCACTCTGCAGCCGGGTGCGCTGACATCACCAGTGTGCTCCCTGGTCTTGCTGGGCATGCTGTGCTCACTGGGCTCCCTGTGCACGCTGGACTTACTGGGCTCACTCACCCCCGAGCACACAGATATGCACCCAGCAGCCCCCATAGTTTTACTTCTGCAAGTGGGCGCCCTGCAACCGGGTGCTCTGCATTGGCGCTAACATCACCAATGTGCTCCCTGGGCTCACCGCGCCCACTGGGCTCCCTGGGCTCACTGCGCTCCCTGGGCTCCCTGTGCCCACTGGGCTCACTGTGCTCCCTGGGCTCACTGCACTCCCTGGGCTCCCTGTGCCCACTGGGCTCACTACACTCCCTGGGCTCCCTGTGCCCACTGGGCTCACTGCGCTCCCTGGGCTCACTGCGCTCCCTGGGCTCGCTCACCCTCCAGCAGACAGACATGCACCCAGCAACCCCTGTAGTTTTACTTCTGCAAGCGGGCACTCTGCAGCCGGGTGCGCTGCACCGTGAGCCACCGGGGCCAGGGCTGTGAAACGCCGGGGCTGGGGCTGGCAGGCTCTGCCAGCAGTGTCTGCTCCTGTGGCAAACACAGCAAACACCAAATGCGTGAGCCGCCGGCAGCGGAGCCGGGCTGGCGGTGCTCTCGGTAGGAAGCTAGCCCAAACACCCCACTTCTCCCCCTCCAGCTGCTTTTTTGGGATCGCTGCTATTTCAGCGCTTCCCCAGAGCACAGGCAGCTCGTTTCCCAGCAAGCCCAGGCATGGGGCTGGGGGGAAGTTTGAGCTGCAGCCTCCCCTTCTCATCCTCTGCAGCTGACAGCGCAACTGCTGGTGGCACCCGCTCTGAGAAAGGCTCTCTCACCAAAAATGAGTATTTTTACTTAAATCAGGGGTCAGGAAGGAGCAGAAGGAAACCCTTGGGATGGCTATTCAGCAAAGCAAAATTACAGCCCCCATCAGCAGAAATTCCAGGTGGGAAAAGGGAGAAAATCTCCACACCCCAATGCACTGCGGGGGGGTCTGCGCCCCCCCGGCACATCACTCACCCCTGCGGCGGGTTCTTGTCCAGCCATCCTGCTTTGATGGTGGGTGAGAGCTGGGCGGTGGCGGTGCCCTCCATGCCGTCGCCGAGCGTGCCGGGGCTGCTGCTGGAGAACGCGGGTGCAGGCGGGTGCGGGCTGGGGCCGTTGTCACTCCAGCTGCTGCCACCACTGGGGATGAGGAGCCGAGGGAGGGGGTTAAGAGCTGGCGGTTCCCAAGGGGGGCTGGCGGCCAGGGGGGCATGGCCCTGCTGCACGCTTCAGCCTCCCCTTGCCCTTCCCTGAGGCACAGGCAAAGCAAGCGCCGGCTGTTTGCAAGCAGGGACTCTGGTGGCAGTCCCCTTGGCGGGGGTCCTGGCATGTCCTCCAGCTCCTGGGACAGCAGAGACCCAACTCCCAGCCCTGGGAAGGGGGAACAGGGCCACTCCCAGGGCCACAGCCCCAACCCCAGAGACATGCAGGGTTGCTCTCTGCTCGTGCATGCACACGCGTGCTCTCCCACACAACACATGCACACGACCCGTGAAGCTGTGCAGACACGCAAAGCCCTGACCTGTGCGCACATGCACACCCCCGTGCACAGGCGCTCTCCCATGCACAAGCATCCCCTGGCACACACACGTGCATGCACCGTATCACCAGCTGTGCATGCACACACATGCACATGCGTACACACGCATGCACAGGCAACGCCCCAAAGCCACTTGCACCCCGTCCACGCATGTGTGCACACACCCGCTGCACAAGCATCCCCAGCTGTGCACACACGCACAGATAACCCCTGCCCACATGCAGGCATTCAGATTCCCCGCCTGCACGGGCCCACATGTGCCTGCACACAAGCATTCCTGCCCCACACACACACACACACAAGGCAGACGAGCTCCTACTTGGCAGGGGGAGCATCGTAGTAGTCCTCGATGAGCTCGTCCTCACTGAAGAGGCTGTTGATGCGCTGGGACCGTGGCCGCCCCGTTACGGGCTCAGCATCCTCCTGTGGTACCAGCCATAGCTGACATGGGCATCCCTGCACCCCCCCACTGCCCAAAGCAAGCAGCTCACGGCAGGGTCCCCTGGCTGACCCCCGCTCCCTGCTTGCCTGCACCATGAGGGATGGGCAGGGGACAGCCTGAGAGACAGAGGGGGTGAGATGCCAAGTCACTGCCTGCGCTTCCCAGCTCTGCAGATGCCCACGGTGCAGAGGTGCCCGGGCACTGCCAGCCCCAGGGAAGAAGGGGCATGCTCCCACCCACAGCAGGATGGAAGCGCAGCCATAGGGAGGAGCTGAGCACCAGGCTGGTTATTTATAGCAACCAAAAATATCTGTGCTCGCTACGAAATTCTGCATTTCCCCCTCGCTGGGCAGGGGCGGGCAGACACACACGACTGGGAGCTGTTGTGGGGGTGTCGGGAGCTGCAGACTGGGGGTGAAGAGTGGCCAGGCAGGACCGGGCAGAGGGGACCCTCTGCCAGCAAGCCGCCACGGCTGTTTATCTCCAAGCCCTCGCCCCACACTGCAGCCCCCTGGGCAGAGGGTAGCCGGGTCGGGGTTAGAGGCAGCCGCGGCAGCATCTCTCCCCATCAGCCTGTTCCCAGGCAAAGGCGGATGGGGGGCTCGGGGCGCTCAGGGGTCTCTCTGGCTGCTGCAACCCCTCAAATCCACCCAGACCCATCCCAGGCCGGCCTCGGGAGTGCAGGGCAGATACAGATCGCTGATCCAGGGATTAAATTCAGGGTGCGATGCTGCAGATGTCCACTAGCACGCACTCTGTGCATGCAAGTTTGCAGAGAGGCTGCACGGGTGGTGGTGGTCCCCCAGGACCCTGGGGCTGCTGCCCGTGGGAGGGTTCCAGCCCCCGTGGGAGACCCGGTAGGTGCTCAGCGAGGCAGAACCTCCTCTCCAACCACTGCAGACCTGCTCCTCCAACCCTAACCGGTATCTCCAAAGCAGCCCAAGGCCAGCACCTCGGGGACAGTCACCCCACTCGCTCCTGCCCGCCGTCAAGCCCCACGGTGGGACCAACCTTGTCGGCCATGTCCCCAGCAGGTCCAGCTAATTCCTCCTCCCAGGTGGAGTCCTCGTAGTCTGAATCATCTGCAAAAGCAGAGGGAAGATGCTCGGAATCAACTGGGGTGGGGCGAGGGGTCCTGCCACCCCCTGCCACCCCTCTGCCTGTCCCTGCCTGCCTGGGGACGTGCCAGCGCCGGAGCCCAGCACGGAGGGTGCCGGCACAGCTGCTTTCCCCCTCACACTACCCTTGGCAAACAAGTGCTCTGTCGGTGAGACAACAGGGGTTTTATCAAGGAGTTTGAAGAAGAGCAGGGAAGGGCAAAGTCCCACCGATGGCAGCTCCCAGCACCGTCACGACCCTCCTGGCACTGTCGGGAGGGGACCTGGGTGCCACCAGCCCCGGCACCACGGCTTCGTCCAGGCTCTCGTGCCTCTGCCCAGGAGCTCCTGCTGCTGGGGAGATCCTAGGGGCTTTTCCTACAGCTTGTTTTTCAGAGTGGATTTCCCTCCCTCCCCCTCCATTCCTTATCAGCTGTTGGAGAGATGGGAGCAGCAAGCGGCTCTTGAGCCTGTGCACCCACGGGAAATAAGATCCCGGAGAAGGACAGGAGCGAGAAGCCAGTTCCTCCTTGCCCAGCACCCACAGCAGAAGAAATCCTGGCCAGCAAGTACCCATCCTGCAGGGGACAAGTGAGCCCAGGCATCTTGTCCCTTGCAGTCACCCTCTCCCAAACCCCGATGGTAGCCCAGACCAGATTTCTCCCCAAAATCCTCATCCAGAGGATGCTGTTTCAGTGTAGGGAGCCCCAGTGCTGGCAGCAGGGCAAGGATGCTCCCAGGCTGCGTGGGGATGAGGGGTGCAGGTAGGTGGGGACACAGGGGATCCCCCCCGCAGACCTTGCAGCACCCAGAGCTCGCTGGCTGTTGGTGCAGAGGACCAGCTGACCCATTGGCGCACAGAGCAGGAGCAGCTTTCCTCCCCACACTCCCCAACAGAAGGATAACCTCCCTGTCCACAGCTTCTCCTAGCTTTTGAAACACACCTCAGCTCCCAGTTAAACCAGTGCCACTTCCTGCATGGCTGCTGGCCATGCTTGACCCAGGGCAGGCACCCAGCACCTCACAGAGCCCTGCCCTTCCTTTTCCTTTCAGCAGAGCTATTCAAGCTGGATTAACGCTATTAAATAAAGGAGCAGATAAAGCTGAGGGTTTGCTGATACAGAGCAGCAGCAGCTCCCAACCAGGGCTGCACCCCAGGCAATGCCTTGGAACCAGGGCTGTGCCCTCCCCGGGGGTCCCCGACTCAGCAGCCCTCCCTGCAGCTGGTCAAGCCCTGGTGACCCCCCGAGGAGGAGGGGCAGGGAGCCGGGGGTCTCAGCACTGAGGCTGACGGCTGCATCCTGCTCCTGCCGTGCTCCCCCAGCACCCTCCAACCCCCTCCGGCTGCGCTCAGGGACACCTGAACACACATGCTTTTAACATCCCCGACGGGTTTATTTTTCCTCTGTGAATTGGTGCGGTCGCTTTCAGAGCCTGTGCAACCCTTTGCTCTCCCCCGAGAGAGGGTGCATCCAAAACCCCAGCCCAGATCTTGTACCCCCTGAAAAGCCCCAGTCCAGAAGGCAAAGGAGGGGATAGAGGAGGGAGGGACCCATGGCACAGCACCCCTGGGCTGGGTGGTGGTGGATGGGCAGGCAGACCCAGCCAGACACCCCACGGGAAGATTTGGGACAGGGGAAGGTTTGAGGGGCTCAGGCTTGGCCCCCCTCATACTCACCGAACTCCGGCACGAAGGGGAGGTTGGCCTTGGAGGGCAGCTCCGGGAGCAGCGGGGCCGGTGGCTTCGTGCGGGGAAGGAGGGCTGGTGGGGACGGGGGGACGCTGGGTGCTCTGTCGGGGACAGGGACCTCCTCTTTGGCAGGGATGCTGCGGGAGAGAGGAGCAAGCGCTGCCTTACACCGGCCCCAGACCTCCCCTGCCCTGCCTTCCAAACCCCCATGCACCCACCGCCATCAGCAGGGGGTCTCAGAGTGCAAGAGGACCCCCAGCACAACCAGCTTTACCCCCCCACCTCAAAGGGATCAAACACCCCAAACCCCAGCAGAGCCAAGCCCCCAGATCAATTCCTGACAGCTTCCCACGACAAAGACTTCACCTTGCTCGGGTTATACCAATGCTTTCCTAGCTTGAAAAAATTCTCTGGCTTCCAGCCTCACTTCCCCGTCACGGCTGCCACGGCTCAGGTTCCTTATCTGGCTCTCAAGGACATCAGAAGCCGCCTACAGCCTTGAAGCCCACGTCCTGGATCAGGTTGTTGGTTTTTTTCTCCTCCAGTCTAAACAACGGCGGTGCCGCTTCCTCAGCTGGTTTGCAGGTGGCCACAGGGTCCCCCAAGTGGGACTGGGGGTCCTGGGGATGTTCCCATCCTATCAGGGTCCCAGTGGTGGGGTGGGCATGGGAGATGCAGGGCAGCTGCTGAGGCAGCAAGAAGCCCCCTGGAAATGGACTTTGGGGTTTCTCCTGGGTCAGTGAGCAGCACACTGTGCCCCCAGACCCAAAACCTTGGCCAAGGGAGAAGAGGGACTCCCGGGGGGCTGCTCTCCTGCCTGCAGAGCCCCTGGGCATCCAGGCTTGGCTGTTCCTGCCTTCCTGACAATTGCAGGCAGACAGGCAATAAATGGAAACCTCTGGGGCTGTGGCATTTTTAAGGGCAGGAAATTAAAAGGAAGTTTCTTCAGGGTTTAAAAATATGAGGCACCTGACTGACCAGCCCTGAAGCCAGGGAGAAGGAAGGGGAGGCAGGCAGAGAGCCCACTCCCACCACGAACCCCTCGCAGCCCCATAATCGGGTGAGCAAACCCCAGGGGACACGCACGCTGGCACCGAAGCCGCCGTCCCCATCCCTGACCCTGCCACCTCCCACCGCAAGCCCAGCCGGAGCAGCCGGTGCAGGACCCATCCCACCGAGCACCAAACCCCGGCACGGCTGACGGCATCGCCCCATGGCCACACAGCAGAAAGCTCAGCACCGCCAAGGCTGCCACCAGCACCCAGCCGGCCCTGGGGACGGCCATCGCCGGCCCTGTCCCCGGTGACCCTCAGCCCCACGGCTGGTGCGTGACAGCCTTCCTGGAGCTCAGGGCGAGCTGCTGAGAGGAAACTTCTCCCTCGGCTGCCTGCATGGAGCAGGGGAGGACAAGCGCTGGCTCTCCTCTGGGTCAGGCTGACCTCATTTCTCAGCAGCCATTTCCATGGGAACCAGCCACAACCATCCATACATTAGGGAATGCTGGCAGGGAGGGCAGGGGAGTGCAGGCAGGGGAGCGTGGGCAGGGGAGGCAGGCAGCGGGCTGTCCCTGCAGCCCAGGGCAGCAGCATCGCTCCCAGCACCACCAGGCAAGGGGCTGCTGGGGCCGGGGGCTGGCACCCACAGGTGCAGGGACCCAGGGACAGGGAGGTGACAGTGCACGAGCCACAGAGCCCCCAGCAAGAGCCCACATGGGGTCTGCATCTGCATGACCACCCAGGATGGCGTTTGCCCCCACAAGCTGCAGTGTGAGCCCCAAGGCCAGCAGCGACATGATGAGCCCCGGCCTGTCCCGTTCTCTGCAGGCATGGCACAATGCCCGAGGACAACCTCTGTCTCCTCGCTGGAGACATCTCAGGAAGGTTTGGGAGGAAACTGTTTCTGTCCCTGCCCCAGTGCTGCCCAGCCCACCCCCCCAGCTCGGGGCCAGCAGGATGGGCAGCTGCAGCATCCAGGTGCAGATAACACCCCAGTTCCCCAAATCACCCTCCCCGATGCTCTGCCTGCCCTCCAGGTCATCCCCTGCTACTGGAACATCCTCGGGCCTCATGTCCCCCTGCGTGGGGTAGCGGGGGTGCCACATCACCCCCCGCACCCCCAAACCCCTCTGTGCAGCTGTGCCCAAACGATGCCAATCCCGCTCTGGGCAGGGTCACGCTGGTGCAATATCTGCCGTTAGAGAAGTGCCAACCAGCGCCTTATCTGCTGTCCTCCTCCGCACCAGCAACCACTCAGCTGGGGGGTGGGGGGCTGATCTCCCATAAGCAATGCCACCCCGAAGCCAAACCTCTGCCAGGGCCACCGCCACCTCCCTAGGCTCACCAGATTGTGCCCAGATCTGGCCAAACACAAAGGAGGAGCCTTTTGCCACCACCTTCTTGGACATCACTCACTGCCCTGCTATGCCCCAGCCCAGCTGCTCGGGGGGATGCTCTGCACCCCCAGACTGTCACATGGGCATGGGGAAGGGGTGCCCTTGCCATCAGCCTGACCCCATGATCGGGGTGCGGACAGGAGCATCCACTGCCGCTGGGACCCCCTGCGGGGTCTGTAGGTCTGAGCCATCACTAGCCAAAGTCAGGGGCTCGCTGGCACAGGGGAGCATCAAATCTGGCCACTTTCAGGAGCTGGTGAGAAGCACCCGGCATCCAACACAATGACCATCACCCCATGGCATTGTGGCATTGTGGGCGCTAGAGCTGGCCATCCCGCACCCAGCAAGGCTGGGATGCCCCTGTCACCTCCTGTTCCTGGCGCAGGGATGCTTGGGGTGACGCAGGGCTTGCGAGGGGACAGTGAGACCCCGGAGGTGACTGCAGCATGGAGGGAACCACAACATGATGCTCATTCCCAGCAGCCTTGGTGCCTGCTGTGGCCCCCAGCAGCTCAGACCCCCCCAGCCACACCAGTGACCAAGCCTCACACTGCAAGCAGCCAAGAGGAAGCGCTGGGGACCACGGTGGTGCAGCAGGAAGCGAGGGAAGATGGGTGGGTGGCGTCACCTCAGAAATGCCAGGCAGTGCCACGGCAGAGGCTGATGGCACTGCAGGGTGCCTCGCCCTGCCTGGGGCTGCCTGCTGCCTGCATGGGCAGGGATGCTCCAGCATCAGCCTGGATGCAGCAAGTATCACCCCCAACATGGGCAAGCATCATCCAGACATGGGCAAGCATCACCACAGATGTGGGCAAGCATCATCCAGACATGGGCAAGCATCACCACAGATGTGGGCAACCATCACCCCACTACTTTAGGTCCCTGAGCAGCCCAGCAGTGTCCTCCACATGCCCAGGGACCTCCATGCCCCCCAACTGCAGGCAGCCTGGGGCAGGCCCCCAACCATCAGGGCAGGGGAGGGTGATTTGGGGCAGGCAACAACACCCCTGGGGCTGTGGGCTCCACCAGTCCTAGCCAGTGGGACCGAAGTCACCGAGGCTGGGCATCCCACTGCCCCTGGGGGAGCCCGGGGAGCCACAGCACAGGCAGCTCCCGGAGCTCCCCGGCACGTGCCACCCGGCACGCGGAGCCGGCACCGGGGCTGGCCGGTGGCTGAGCCTGCACCAAACAGCCGCCGCGGGGTGACTCACGCCTGCCTGCGCCCGCCTGAATGCACCCCTTGTCTGCGCTGGCCCTCCTGCACCATGGCACCTCCTCCATCGCTGGCCCTGGCCTCCGGCCCCGGCCCCAAACCAACGCGCTGCCTGCGCACGCACCCCTCACAGGGCTATACCCTGCCATATACATCCTCTATGGGAACCAAGCACCAGCCTATACATCCCCTGCCATATACATCCTCTGTAGGAACCAAGCACCAGCCTATACATCCCCTGCCATATACATCCTCTGTAGGAACCAAGCACCAGACTATACATCCCCTGCCATATACATCCTTTATGGGAACCAAGCACCAGCCTATACATCCCCTGCCATATACATCCTCTGTAGGAACCAAGCACTAGCCCATACACTCCGTGCTGCATACATCCTCTATAGGAACCAAGTATGTACCTGCACTGGAGTAATTCAACTTACCCACACCCTACTGTATAGTTCCACAACAGTAATCAAGGGCTGGCACATATAGATCTACTGTAGTAGCGAGGTACAGATACCTATATATACATATATATATACACACACACATAGCTACTATATACAGCCACTGCGGTTCCTCAGCACTGTCACAAGTACTCTAAGGTATATTTATGCATCATTTATACGTGTAATGTATATGCCACACATGCATCAATGCACAGAGAGCATGGGGGCCCCGTGGGCAGCCCTGCTCCGGCACGGTGCGTGGGGCTCGGCCGGGGGGCTCAGCTAGGGGGCTCGGCTGTGGTGTAGCCACAGCGAAGCCGGATGGACCCTCGGCCGCCAGCACCCCCTGAGGACATGTCCCTGTCCCCTCCAGCGCTGGGCACGTCACCGCCAGCTTGCGCCAGGCCAGGTGCCTGCCGGCCCTGGCACACAGCTCGAGGGGGACCTGTGCGGACCCCACAGCTGGTGGGCACGGCTGTGCCACCACCGCACCCCCCGGGCCAGCTCCGGCAGTGAATCCCAGCCCCACAGCTCGCCCAGTGGGGCAGGAGGGAGCAACGCCTCCCCGGTGCTTTGCCAGGACTGGGCACCACCTGCTGCTGCCCACAGCCCCCGGGGGTCCAATGATGCTCACGCCATGATCCAGCTGCTCTTTGAGCCACCCAAACTTTCAGCATCTGCAGAACCCTCCAGCAAGGTGCCTCCTGGCCCAGCCGCTCCTGGGGGAGCCCGAGCAGCTCCCGCCCCCCCCCCGGCCCCCCAACCCGGGCTACCTGCCGGGGCTGGGAGAAGGGGACCAGCCCGGGTGCTCAGCTCCGGCGGGGGGAACGGCTCCCCAGGCAGAGGGAAACAAAGCAACCAAAGCGAGAAGCAGAGGAAGGGGACGCTGGCCAGGTGCGCCGGCACAGGGGGGTCCCAGCCGCCCACCACGGTGGCACACGGAAAGCGCGGTGATGCCACGGCTTTCCCTCTCCGGGGAAGCCGTGCCGCCGGCAGCTGGCCTGCCAGCCACTTCTGTCCCAGCAAAGCCGCCGTGCCGTGCCGTGCCGTGCCGTGCCATGCCGTGCCACCGCAGCCGGTGACCCACAGCCCTGCGCTACCGACCCAAGCCCAGTTGGATCCAGTTGGATCCAGCCAGGCACAGGCAGGGGCAGGAAGCACCCGGCCGAGCACCAGGAGGCCAGACGCGCAGGTCGCGTTGTTTCCCGTGCAAAACCCCCACCGGCCCCGTCCGCTGCCACCCTGCACCCGCCGCGGGGCAGCCAGCGCGGTGGCGGCGGTGACACCCCTACCTGGGCAGGCAGCCGGGGACCCC
>JAVJGI010000014.1:225543-237405 GCA_035590275.1 Ibycter americanus | reverse complement strand
CCCCCAGACGATGGGCTGGAGCTGGGGGGGACCCCAGGAGATGTGCTGGGGACTGGGAGTACCCCCAGAAGATGTGCTGGGGCTGGGGGGGGGTTGGGGGTACCCCCAGGAGATGTGCTGGGGCTGGGGGGAGACCCCAGGAGATGTGGGGGGGGCTGGGGGGTGTGCAGGTACCCCCAGGAGGTGTGCTGGGTCTGTGGGGGGATCCCAGGAAATTGGACGGGGGGGCTAGGGGTATCCCAAGGAGATGTGCTGGAGCTGAGTGGAACCCCAGGAAACTGACCGGGGTCTGGAGGGTGTGTGGGTACCCCCAGGAGATGTGCTGGGGCTGCGGGAGGACCCCAGGAAATTAGCTGAGGGCGCTGGGGATATCCCCAAGAGATGTGCTGGCGCTGGGGGGGGGGACCCCAGGAAATTGGCTGAGGGGGTGTGGGTACCCCCAGACAACCACTGCCATCCCCACGTGCACCCACCCAAGGATCCCACCCCCATCACAGCAGCCCCCCCCTCCCCCCCCGGGGGACCCCACTGCCTCAGAGCACCCCCAGGCTCAGCCCCCCCTGCAGCCCCCTTACCTCCTGTGGGACATGGCCCTGGGGGGCAGCACGGGTGGGCGGCCGGGCGGTGGGGGGGCCTGCAGGGACTGGCACTTGGCTTCCAGCTGGTGACGCTTGGCTGGCAGCGGTGGCAGGGGGGGTCTCGCCCTGCTTTCGGTCAGGGGCTTCTCGGCGAGGGCTGGTGGTAGCGACGGCACCTCCGGGGCTGGGGGGTGGCTGCGGGGCATGGGGGGGGGCTTGGGGCTGCCACCCATTAGCGATGGGGAGAATTTGAGGGGGGGGCGGCAACCCACCCTGGGTGGGATGGGTGGGGGCAGCTGGGCGAAGCTCACAGCCCCCTCCGGCTCCAGTAGTGGAGACCCACCAGGCACCGCTGGGCACCGGGATTCCGGCTGCTCCGGCTGCTCCGGCTGCCCTGGCACGGAGCTCAGGCGAAAGATGTGGCGTTTCATGGGCACGGGTTTCCTGGCGGGGGGCTGGGGGATCCCGGCTGGGGGGGTCACCTCAGCAAAGGCTTTCTGCAGTCCCAGGAGGATGCGGCGGCGATGGCCAGGCAGCACCACGCCAAGGCGGGTGAGAGCCTCATCCGTCAGCGCCCGGCAGTCCCACACCGTCCACAGCTCGCTCCGCTGGAAGCTCTCCACATACTGGCCCAGGTGGAGGGCCGCCAGCCAGGTGGCCACCGGCAGAGACCCCCCCTCCTCCATGGCAGGGGCCCGGCCGCAGAGACCTCACACCGCTCAGTGCATCCCCTGCGCCTGGCGAGGCTCAGGACAGCATCAGGACCTGGGGATGGAGACAACAGGGATGAGCCCGGGGTCAGGCTCGGTCCTAAACCACGCGCTGGCCACAGCCCAGGGTCCCAAAACGTTTCCCAGTGAAGCTGCCCCGTTCTCGGAGGGGCTCCTCACCTCCAACCACCCTGTGCCCCCAGCAGGATCCGGCACCCAGACCCCTAAACCGAGGGGGGCCGCAGGGACCCGGGAATGCTGGAGGGTCCCGGTTTAGGTGTCTAAGTGCAGATGCCAGCCCCACCGAGGCTTGCCAGACCCACAGCCCCAGCGCACTCCCTGGCCGCAGCATCACGCCGCACGTGGGGAGCGATGTGGGGGTGGGGGACATGGCAGGGTGGGGGGTCCCATGCTGGCCGTAAAGCCCCCGCAGCCAGATCCCAGAGCAAGGAGGAGGCAGCAGAAGCCACTGGGACATAGCGGTGGCAGTGCCGAGGGGCAGCGGGGTGTCCCAGGCACCTGGTGGGGATGACGCCCGATTCTGGGGGCAGGGGGCAGTTGCTGGCTGCCCCCCACCGATGCAGGCCTCTGTTCCAGCCCCCATTTAAGTCAGCATCGGGATGTGACCCTGCGCAGGAGGGCATGCAGCAATGCCGGAGGATGCTGGGGCAATTATGGGCTAATCGATGGGAAGCGGAGGTGACGCATCAATATCTGCAGAGCTGCTGCAGATGGGCAGGCAGCCCCCACCCCCAGCCCAAGAGCCCCCCGCTCTCCCTGCCCCCAGCCTCTGCCCGAGCGAGCCAGGACAGAGAGACAAAGAGAGACAGAGGTGTCTGGGAGGCGGCACCTCACCGATGCCAGACAAAGCCTTCACATGGCAACGGGATGCTGAGAGGAGCGCCCGTTCCCTCTCCCAGGTTGTCCCCAGCCCAGTCAAACCCACAGGTCCCAAAATGTTGTCCCCCCAAGCCCCAAGAGAGCAAGAGCAATCACAAGCTTGCAGTGATTTGCAGCCTGCTTGGTCCTCAGTTGGTCTTAAATCTGGTTTGGGGGGCGAGCTCAGGGCTTTAGGACAGGGGCCAGATCCTGATCGCTGCATGCAAACACGGTTCTTGCTGCCCGCTGTCCCCAGCCTGGGCAGTGACAGGGTGCTGCTGCTGGAGACCCCAACCCAAACCCCTCCTCGCAGCCCACGTGTCCACCATGACATCACCCCTGGCTCCCAGCCTGGCCTCGCAGCCCCAGCTGTCCTCAGCAACCCGCTGCATTGCTCCAGCACAGCACCCTGGGGTGCACCCACCTGGCAGAGCACCCTTGGGGCACCTGGAGGTTGGGTGGAGGGGGGACGCAGGGGCTCACTCAGTGTCCCAGGTCCTGCTGGACTCTGAGTGGGCAGCAGGGCACCGGTGCCACACCATAGCCACCAGCGGGGCCGAGCCCCCTGATCTCGCCGAGCAGCGGGTATGGGACGCCCTGACCTTTCCACAGCCCCCCCGGCAGCGCAGCGGTCTGCGTGGGCACAGGAGCCCGGGCCAGGAGGCAGACCCCAGCCGTGGCAGCACACGGGCTGCACTCCTCGCGGCACTGCCGGTGACCCCAGCGCACATCTTATTTTCGGTTCGCCAGAGGCTTTTTTAGACCTGCTAAATAGGAGCCAGAGGATTTCCTGGTGCTGTAAATAGGCCGATCATGAAATCTGCCCGTCAGAGTCACATTTTCTCTGACTCAGGCAGCTCCGACCCCAGAGCCTGCCTGCAAAGGCTCATCCTCTTCCCGGCGTCAACCGGGCACAGCCCAACTCAGCAGACCCCCATGGCACCGTGGGGTCCCCGCCGTGGGTCTCACCCCACAGCCCCCATGCCTCCAGACACAGGCATCCAGGCATTGCCGTAGGGGTCTGGCTGCAGTGCCTCTTCCCTGGCACCTCCCGGCACAGTTTGGCTTTGCTTCAGGCTGCAAAAGCCACACGGCCATCTCCGGCTGGAAAGGAGCAATGGGGACCCCGGGGCCGGCTGCCCCCCGCAGCTCCGCGCTGGCTGCACTGGGGAAACCAGCAGCACCCAGGACCTTCCCACTAGTCCCAGTAATCCTAACCAGCAGCATAAAAATCCCTGAAACAGCACAAAAACCCCACACGTGCAGACCAGCCCTTTCCCTCTCCCACCTCCACAGCTAAAAAAAAAACAACTCCATCTATTATTAAAAATAGACAAGTGACGGCGCTGGGTGACATCGCAGTCACAGGATGTCCGGTGCTGCCTGCACAGGCAGGCTCACCCCCTGGCCAGGCGCTGCCTGTGGAGGAGCAAAGGGAAACAGTGGCACCGGTGGGGGGGGTCCCACGTGTGACCCCTCCCAGCAAGGGTCACCGTGAGCATCACCCATTGCCACGGGTGACAGCAGCCTCAGCTCTGTGCTGGGGCCATCGAAGCTGCGGGGGGACCAACCCACCTCCAGCAGCCAGGAATTTGGGATGTCAGGGGGTGGGCACAGACCCATGAGCCCCCCGCGCACTGCGGGCAGCCTGGCCGGGAGGAGAAGCATGCGCAGCGGTGGCACCAGTGGCACCACCGGTTTGGCTTTGGCACCAAGTGGGAAGCAGATAGGTTTGTGCCGCGCCGCTGATGTGGGATGCCTCTCCCCATGTCCCCCCAGCCGGGACAAGCCTTGTGCCACGGCGAGGGGCCACCGGCACCCCCCAGCACCACGCATGTGCCAGCAAAGCGCCGGGGTGGCTGCGGGGCCTCGCTGCTGCTCGATGGGGACTGGGGACAAAGCTCCGCCGAGGGACCCGCTGGGTCCCCAGTGAGCCAGCCTGGCAGCTCACTGTCGCTCTCCAGCCCTTCGCCCTCACCAAGTAAATCATTCATGATGACCTTGCTGGGTTCCCTCCTCTGGTCATTAATCATTTAACCTCTGTCCAAAAAGAGACAAGGAAATTCCAGAAACAAAACCAGCCCGGAGCACCGCCGTAACCCAGCTGGCTGCTGGGGACCGGGGGGGTCACCCCAGCCCGGGCCCCCACCGCCCCTTTCGGCTCTCAAAGCCTCGCCGTGCTTACCCACCGCATTCCTCCCCGGGATTAGGCAACTCCGCCGAGGCTGTTTTGTAAGAGACTTAAAGGCTGTAAGAGTGGCGTGACGAGGGGCAGGCGAGGGTGCAAACCACCCCCGGGACCGGGCCAGTGATGGGCAGCTGCCTGTGAGCCGGGAGGGCGAGCTGGGGTGCCGAAACATGCCGTGGGCTGGCAGCAGCCAGGGACAGACCCCGCCAGCCCCATCCCAAGCCCATACTGCCCTCGGGCTCCCCGTGCTGGGGATGGAGGACCGAGGGGGGTCTGGGGATAGTCCCCATCGTCCCCATAGTCTGGACCAAGGGGCTCAGCCATCCCCTCTGCTCTGAGAGGGGTACCGAGTGCTTTTTGGGGGGTTCCCATGGCCACCCCATCCTCACCAGCCCCACCCAGATGCCCTCAACTTAGCAGAGGGTTTTGGATGCTCTTTTGCCCTGGTCACCTGCACACAAGCCCTGGGAGAGCTGAGCATCACACTGGGCTCCTGGGGCTCAGCCGCCACCAAGGGACCCTCTCCCTGTCACTCCCATCTCCCTGCACCAGCATCCCCAGCCCAGGGGGACCCCCTGTGTCCAGGCTTCCTTTCCAAAGCAGAGTTAAGCAAGAAAAGAGCTGTGCCCCCGCTTCTCACCCCGTCTGGCATCCCAGCCCACGCCGAAGCCTTGCCCTGGCTTTCCTTGCCGGCAGTGTGTCGGCCGCCCAGCAGCACTGAGTAGCACTGCCAGCATGGAGAGGTGGCCCTGGCACACACCGACACAGACCAGCCACTCCGTTTAAGGCTCCCCCAGCACTGTGGGCCACAGCTTCCCTTCCCTGTGTCTGTGCCAGGGTTACGTGGCACATCCCTACATAAGGTACGCAGGCACAGGCAGGAGACCCCGAGCCCCCAGTACCGCAGGGATGTGCCCATCCTTTGCCTACTGCATCCCACCGCTGCTGTCGGGGCCGCGGGGTTCCCATCCTACAAAGTGGAGGAGGTGGCTCTAAGGGCAGCAGGAGCATGCATGGCGGTAATGAGGGCCGGGCTCATTAGATTGAAGAGCTACATGTGTGATGGGAAGCGTGGTGAGCTCTGACTGGAGATGGCAGGCAAGCACGCTGCCTTCACTGGCTCTGGCAAAGCCATGACCACCACAGGCATGATCGCATGCACGCTGGCAGCCCCACGGCACCCAGCTAAAATCATCGTTATGCCTAACGAGGTGCTGGGGAGTCAAGCAGATTGACCAGGGCCAGTCAGTGTGTAGGTGGCAGAGCTGCACCGGGGACAGCCGGGCTCACGGCAGCACCATCCCCGAGCACCAGCCAGCCAAACCGCGGCCAGCCCACGGCTCTTCGCTGCCCGTCCCTCCAAGGGCACCCAAGCTAGCAGCCGCAAGCTGGAGGAAAACAGGCACCGCAGCCTGTCAGACATGCAGCACCAGCTTGACGGGTCTAATTCCCATCCCAATTCCTACTCCAGCGCCGGCAACCCAGCAGGCAGGGCAGGCAAACCCTGCCTACACCCCAGCGTTCCCCTTTCCCAGGCCCTTGGGCTCATTAATCAAGGAGATCTAATTAAAGCGGGTGAAGCACAGTACCTCGGCTCAGCTGCGGGAGGTGGATGGGGCGAGGCGGCCGGCGTGCCCGCAGCCCATGCCCAGCTCCGCGGCGGCTTGCGGAGGGGTCTCTGCCCGCCCCAGGACTTCCTCAAATACCTCCTTGGCGATCGAGAACTTGCCGAAGAGCCGAGACGGGCGTTACGAGCCCTGCGCACGGCGGGATGTGTTGCAATAACCGCTCACTCGCAGCTCACCGCCGTGCTGCAAAAGCTTTGCAGCCCCAGTAAAACCAGTAGTATCTCAGCACGCTAGAGGAGCCCCAGCCACAGCCACCATGGAAGAGGAGGAAGCCGGACCCCTGTGCCGGGCGAGCCCCGGCTGCTGGTGGGACAGGGCTGGGCCTTCAGCAAGAGAGGAAGGAAGAAACTGGGGGGTGGTCCCTGGAAAGCGGCGTGGCACGGCCAGCCGTCACCGCGGCAGGGACCGGGGCACTGAGGATGGGGTGTCCTGGGCTAGCAGGACAAGCTGAGCCCTGGCCACCAGCGAGGAAGGGATGAGCCGCCAGGTGGCTGCCACATCCCCACCACCCAGGACCCCCGTGGACCCCGCTGGGAGGGAAGTGAGCCCTCACCCCTGGGGATGCCGGTGGGCACCGAGGAAACGGAGCCAGGTCTGGGGGACCCTGTGGGAACAGGGATGGCCATCGGTGGGAAGGGGGCTACTCAGCTGCCACACTCCTGGCCACATGAGGCAACCAGCCTTGCACCGAGGTGATTTTTACCCCTTCCTGCCTCAATTAAGAAAGGATCCTGAGCTGGGACCATGGCCATCCAGGACCAGGCCAATGTCCCCAGTGTCCCGAGGGTCCTGGGGGACGGACCCAGCCTGGCAGAGGAGCCCAGAACCGACTTGCCTGCGGCTGCCGCAGCCACTGCTGCTCTCGGCTGGGAATTGAAAGCGCCGCATCCTCACACCGAAACTTGCCAACACAAATCCTCGGCGAGCAGAAAATGCCCAAAAGCAGAAGCAGGGTCCTGGAACCGTACCGAGCCTTGGCTCCCAGCAGCACCGCACCCCACAGACCTCCCACCGAAACTACTCCGGCACTTCACCTCGGCGGAGTCCCATCAGTTCAGCAGCTGCAAAGGTCTCGCTTTGGGAAGACGAAGCTGTTTCATTTTCAAGATCTCACAGTGGAGCCCAGGCCAGTAAATACAACATGCAAATAATATTCAAACACACCGTGCTCCAGGCAGCATTCAGAAATCAAGTCAAATCTTGCAAAGTCATCAAAATCAAGGAGTGGAAAAGGTTCTTCAGAGCCTCTTCCTGCTGCCAGCGATTCAAATCTCAAAGTTTCATGTTTAGGCAGCCGGGACTGGCCCCCCAGCCTCGCTGCAGGCTGCTGGGGCTGCTTTAGAGCTCCTACACACCCTGCCTTCTTCCAAGGGTGTCCCGGGCTGCCAAGATCCCACGGTGGGAACTGCCCGAAGGCAGCCGTGCATGGAGGTGAGGGGCGTGCACGGCAGTGAGGGGGTGCCTGGCTGATACTGGGGGGTGCCTGGCTGATACTGGGGGGCGCATGGCTGATATTGGGGGGCACATGGCAGATACTGGGGGGCGCATGGCTGATACTGGGGGGTGCATGGGGGGGAGCACAGGGCAGCTGAGGGTGTGCTCGCCCGGTGTCCAGAGGCACTGCAGCAGCTGGGCTGTGCTGGAGCGAAGGCAGCAGCCCGGGAAGAGAGAGCGGCAGGAGGGAAAGCCGTGAGCCGAGACCCTGTCCTGGCCGTGGGTGGTGGGATGGGGCAACCCGGGGGGTGCTCCCCCCTGATGCACAGCGGGAGGAAGTCAGTGAGGGGGGTGATGAGGAGGGTGATGAGGAAGGCGAGGAGGAGGGCATCAGGGACAAGAGGGCAGGGAAACAGGGGGTTCCTCATTTCCCCAAGGGCCCTCCTGTGTTTCCCTTCTCCCCCTGGAAGTAAAACCCGGGAAGGTGAAGCGTGCCCTGGGCTGTGGCACCCATGAGGACACCCGAGCTCTCGGCATCTGGGGCATCGCCGCCTGCCTTACAGTCAGAAAAGGGGCAAATCCAGCAAAAAAAGGGGCAAAACTATCTGGCAACTGATGTCCCTGCCCAGCCAAGCTCCGACCGGGATGCTCTCAGCTCCTGACACACTTTCTGGAAGCTGCTTGCAAAATAGGTCAGAAAACTGTACCCCACGTGCACAGCCCCCCCGGCAGCCCTGCTGGGCATGGCGCTGCCCCCCACCTCCCGGGGTCCAGCGATGGCCGGGGGGGACCGTGCTGAAACAGGGGCTGCAGCCTGGGGGTGTCAGCACCTATCCTGGGGGGCACAGCACCTCCATCCTCCATGGGAACCATCCATGGCACTCGGCACGCAGCACCAAAACCAAGTCGGCCCCTGTTTCACCTTCCCGAAAGCGGGAAGTGAAAGTCTCTCGGTAAAGGACTTGATGGTTCCAGCTGCGGCTGGGGGGGCCCTTTGCCAGCCCCGCTGCGCTCCTGCCTCCTCTTCCTCCTCCTCCTGGCGCAGCTGGCACCCGCGGCACAGGCCCCGCTCCCCACCGGGACCCCCCAAAACCCTCTGCCTGGAAAAAGCCGGCTCAGCGGGGTGCAGCAGCACCCCGACCCCACACACCGCCCCCCCCAGCAGCCAGGGCATCCCCACGCACCCCCAGCCACCACAGCAGCCCTGGCAAGCTGCGGCGTGTGGCTGTGGCCAGCAGGCACAGAGGGACAGGTACCCCCAATCGCATGCACCTGCTCCCCACCTTTGCAGAAGCTTTTCTGCACCGGCAGCCCCCCCCTCACCTGCAGATCTGGGGTGTCCGGGTGCCATCCCAGCCACTCGCTGGGTGCCCTGCACCGGGGCAGCAGCATGGGCAGGAGCAAGAGGAGGAGGAAGGCCATGCCAGGGGCGGGGGGCACAGCAGCATTTTCTCACCTGCCCTGGGCTGGGCGGGAAGCCCCATATTATTTTTAGACTATTATTTTTTCCTTCAAGCGTGACGCTCGTGCCATGCGGCAGCAGCAAAGCAGGCGGGGAGACAGGCGAGGACCCCACCCCAGCCACCCCCTGCCACATTCCACCTCCGGAGGCTTCTGGCTCTGCGTTTGAACGATTTCACAGCTCACATCCATCTGCAAAACCTCCCACGGCACTAACACCCCAACTGCCACAGGGTCCCTGCGGCGGGACCCTCCCCAGAGCCACCTGCAGCCCCTGGCACACGGTGACGGTGCCCGCAGCCCTCCCAAGCCGATGGAATGAGACTTGATTTGGCCGAGGGGGGGGCAGGCAGACATGTTACACAGGGTGGTAAAAACACACGGCACGCACAGCATCCCGCTCAGCTTTGGGATGGGGCTGGCTGTGCCACCCTGCCTGAGGAGAGCCGTGAGATGCCGGCATAGGGGAGCATCGCTCCCTGCCTCCCCTCAGACACCCCCAAGATACCCAAGCTCTCCCCCTCCGTGGATTATCTAGGTTCTGGCACCAAACAACCTGCTTTTGCAGGGACATGGGGCACAGAGGGATGCAAAAACCCCAACATGGCCATAAATATCCCCATCCCCGCTGTCCCGGCTGCTTGCCATAACAGCTCGGCCCCCGTAGCCACCACCGTGGAGGGAAGCACCCCCAGAAAACAACCGGCAGCTCTTGGAGGGGCTTTCCCCAGCGCAGACATGACCTTCCTCCCAACACCGGTCCTGGCACCCCAGTGGGAGCTGCTGGCAAGCCCCAACACGGCCACCCACCCGCAGCACCCAGGGCTGCTGCACGGGGCCAGCCGTGCCCTCAGAGGTGGGCTTTTTAGGGGTCAACACTGCAAATTAAAATTGCAACCCCTGCGGCAGTGCCGGAGCCCGGCAGACACCCCCCCGGAGCGAGGGACCCCCTACGCAGGCGCAGCCCCCGGCCCCCCGAGCATCATCCCAATGGCCCCGGGGCCGCGGCAGCAGTGAGGCGACGCAAGGAGCCGACTCGCCGTTACCGGAGGACGAAGCGGTGACTGTCCTGGTTCCAGCCACGTCGCGCTGGCAGCTTGTGCCCGAGCAATTCTTCAGGCCTTGCCAGCCATACCAGGACGCGGCAAGGAAGAGGAAGAGGAAGATGAGAGAAACCCACCAGCGGCATTGCCCGGTGTTTGGGCAGTGTTGGTGGCGGTCGGCGCGGCACGGGTGCTGCTGGCAGGGATCCCGGTGGCCCCGGCGGAGCCGCAGCTGCCGGCGTTGTTTGGCTGTGAATTGGGACGCGCCGAGCTGGTTCTCAAAGAGAAAACAAATCTGCCAGCCGGGCCCTCGGGGTCCCGCTCTCCCGGGCTTTACCCCTCCATCACCAGCCTGCAGGCGGATTGAGCTGGGGTGAGCTGGGGATGAGCTGGGATATACTGGAATTGAGCTGGGAACGCTGGGGTTGAACTGGGGTGTAGTACGTTTGAGCTGGGATATGCTGAGACTGAGCTGGGGTGTGCTGGGAATGAGGTGGGGTGTGTCAGGGGTGAGCTGGGATATACTGAAATTGAGCTGGGAATACTGGGGTTGAACTGGGGTGTGCTGGGGTTGAGCTGGGATGTGCTGAGAATGAGCTGGGGTGTGCTGAGGATGAGCTGGGTATACTGGGGTTGAACTGGGGTCTGCTGGGGATGAGCTGGGGTCTGCTGGGGATGAGCTAGGGTATACTGGAATTGAGCTGGGGTGTGCTGGGAATGAGCTGGGTGTACTGGGGTTAAGCTGGGGTGTGCTGGGGATGAGCTGGGTGTACTGGGGCTAATCTGGGATGTGCTGGGGGTGCATCCATCCAGGGGGCACAGCCCTGTCACAGCTGAGCAATTTTGGAGCAGGGAGCAGGGCGCAGCCTGCCCCTCACCCCCCCGGCAGCTCAGCTTCCCCCCCGTGCCCCCGCCGCACGCCCAGCCCAGGGAAGCGGATGCCCTGGCAGCACGTGGGGCAGCGCCGGACAAGCATGACCCCCCCAGGAGAGAAACCACAGCCAAGGAGGTGGCGGGGGGGTGTCCCCCAGACTGGGTTTGCACCCCCCAGCCCCCCCAGGCGTTGCCCACCCCAGCAGGCAGAGACACAGGGAGCAAAGCCACAGTGAGAGGAGCACCGAGTACCTCTGTTCGGCGGCGGCCGGGGCTCCGGGGAGGATGCCGAGGCGCTTCCCGTGGTGGGCAGGGCCCCCCCAGCCAGGCCTGGGCTTGTTCCCGCATGGAGAAACTTTGGCTGCCTCATGGAAATGGGAGACGAGGGGAAAACCGTAGGGACTTTCCCAAAAAAAAAAAAAAAAAAAAAAAAAAAAAAAGGGGTATGATTGGTTTTTTTTCCTTCCCACCCAGTTCCCAAGGCCATGGCAAGGGGAAAAAATGAAGCGGGATGTTTTGGGGACGGGGCGGGAGACGTGAGGTTCCCGCAGGCACCCTGCATGGCTCCCCACGCCAGGGGCTGCGAGCCGGCCCCAGCAGACCGCGCTCAGCGCCAGCCGGACAATGCTCCTTTCATGCCGCAGAGCGGCTCGGGGACGGGGACACGCTGGCTGCCTGCTCTCGGGGGGGGCACAGTGCCCGCGAGCTCGGCCCCTCGCCCACGCGAGGCCGTGCCCTGTGCAAGGGGGAGCCGGGCACAGCAGCACCCGCCTGCCGATGCACCAGGCTCGGCCCTGCGTTTGGGGGATGATGCTCTGTTGGGGTTCAGCCAGTGGGGCCACTGTCTGACCCCCCCAAAATGCACCTCTGCTGCCTGCACCGCCCCACTCCCCACTGCCATTGTAGCTCCCTGCTCACAGCATCCCCCCACTCACAGCATCCCCCAGCTCACAGCATCCCCTCGCTCACAGCATCCCCCCGCTCGCAGCATCCCCACTCCCCATGTCCATTGCATCCCCACTCGCAGCATCCCCCCGCTTGCAGCACTGCCCCACTTGCAGCATCCCC
>JAVJGI010000014.1:213742-225522 GCA_035590275.1 Ibycter americanus | reverse complement strand
CCCCCCGCTCACAGCACCCTCCCACTCGCAGCATCGACACTCCCCATGGCCATAGTATCCCCCCACTCGCAGCATCCCCCAGCTTGCAGCATCCCCCCACTCGCAGCATCCCTACTCCCCACGGCCGTTGCATCCCCCTGCTCTCAGCATCCCCACTCCCCAGGCACTTGGAGCCATCACCGTGGGTTCCCTTCCCAAAGCCTTCAGCCGAAGCCGAGGCTGCGGTGGCCTCCCCCAAGTCACCGGGCTGCACACACTGAAGGGCACCGAGGCCCCCGGGATCGGCAGCAATGCCAGAGGCTCATCCCTGCGGAGCCACAGCCTCACAGACGGTCCCAGCAGCATTTAGGGGATCCCTACGTCCTCCCCAGCCAGCAGCGGGACAGAACCGATACAGCACCGACCCCCCAGCACAGCCCTGGTGTGCCCGGCGGATCCATGTCCCCCCCTGCCCTGCCCATGGCCCACAGCCTACCTGAGCCCCCGGCGCTGCCCGAAGCCCCCCGGGCACGCAGCTCCTCCGGCACCGGCCGCTCTCCGGAGCATCCTCTGCTCCCTTATGGAGCCATTTCTTCTCGCAGCCCCCCTGACACCCAGTCCCTGGCAACACCTCCCACAGGCAAAAAAATCTAAAAATTCCCCTGCGGGGGGCTTTGCCCCCCTGATCTGCCCCCACCGCGTGTCCCCCCCAGCACCGGAGCCGCCCGCGGTGCATCCCTGGCTCCATTACTGCCCCGCGCGGGGGTGGAACGGGGGCTGGCTCCCGTTTTAATTGCGTCCTATTTTTACCGGCGGTTTGGGAGAGGTGCGGGAAGGATGTGCCAAATCGGGATTAACGGGTGAAATCGGCAGCGAGTCCCCCGTGCCCAGCGCGGTCCCACGTGTGACAGGTCACGGCTGGCGTCACACCAGCCTGGCCCCCAGCCAGAGCCCACCACGCACCCATCCAGCGAGACCCTGGCGTGCAGAGAGGTTTGGGGTCTGCTGAGGTGTGGGGTGCCCGGAGCACCGGGGGGGGTTGGAAGGGGGGGCCGCACTGGCCATAACCGCATGTGCCGGTAGCTGCGCCCCACGGGGAGTGGGGGGTCCCGGGGCTGAGCCTGCAGAGCCACGCTCCCCAGGGGATGCTGGGCTCTCCCCCAGGATGGAGCATCCCCTCTGCCCCCACCCGCTGCTCCGGGCACCCCACCACCTCACAGACCCCAAACCCCTCCCTGCACCCCAAACCCCACACCCCAGCATGGCAGATCCGCTCCTGGGCCCAGCTGAGCTTTGCAGCCCACACTGAGGGGGGGGACACCCACGGTGGGGCCCCTCTCCGCAGCACCAGCACTGGCTGCATGCCCGGGAGCAGCGACCCCCCCGGGCACACACCCCCCAGTCCCCGGAGCATCCCCACACTGGCCTGACTGGGCAGCTGTGGGCTCTGCCGGAGGCTCCAGGCTGGGCACTGGAGGGGGGAACAGCAGAGGGAGGGGGGAAGGAAAAACCCTTCCCAGAGTTAAATCAATAAAGAGCGGCTCTGGCAAAGCCCAGCACCGGCCGGCTGCCCGCTACCTGTTGCCCCCTCAGGGCCCCCCCGGCACCCCACCATCCTCATCCTCTTCTTCATCGCTTCCCCATCGCACACCCCACGCTCTGCATCCCACCGCCCTGGCGCGGGCCCGTGGCGCTGGGGGTCCCGGCAGCCCAGGAGGGTCCCCAGCTCGGGGGGACGCTGCTTTGAGGTTTCTTGACAAATATCGGGAAGAAGGATGAAGGCTTCGGGGTTACCGTATCGTCCTGCCCAGCTCCGTCTTGCCCTGTTGCCGCTGAGCGTGCGTCCCGTCGGACACCGGAGAATCCCCCCACGGAGCCGACGGCCGCAGAGAGCCAGGCGCCATGGATGGCCGCATCCTGAGCAGCAGGGCCGGGGGGGGCTTCACCTCTCCCTGCCACCCACAGGGCTGGGGAGGGGCGGGTAAGCCCCCCAGCCCCCCCAGTCTCAGCTCCAGGTGATTACCAGACACTCACCATTTCCACTTTCTATTCCCATTTTAAGGCCTTTCAAACCTCCTTGTAGAGATGGAGAAAAGCTGGAGAAGCCAGGGATGCACCCCCAAATAGTACCCCCTGCAGCCCCCCGACCCAGAGGTGTTTTTAGTGGGGCTGTGCCCCAGCTGGGGTGTTCCACAGGAGGTACTGGTGTTACTGGTCTGGCTGGGGCTGTGGCAAAACCTGCTACAGGGGCGAGCAGCATTGTCTCCAATTACCACCCAACGCTAATTGGGTTTAGGGGTTTCTCAGCACCCTCCAGCGGCATCACCGCCACCGAAAGCCCCCCCGGGGTCCCCCCCATGCCAAAGCCCATGATGGCTCCGGGGAACCAGCCCAGGGACCCCATGATGAGTGGGACCTGGCAGCACCCACCACGACTGGGGACCCCAGGGACCCCCCCTGCCCGAGCCCACCATGAAGCCGGGGACAGGGAGGGCTCACAGGGGACCGAGGCAGGACAGAGAGGCCAAGTCACTCCCTGTGCCGGATTTACTTGTTTTATTCCTAAATAATCAGCTCCAGTACAAGGTACAAAATCTCCCTCCTCCCCTCACCGCTCCACGCACGGTGGGGGGGGCAGGAGCGCAGCCAAGGAACAACTCCAAAATCCCGATTCAAGGCCTCTAATTCTAGCGTAGAAAGTGTTCAGACACCAAACTTGGGGTCCCTCACCTAGAAACAGGGGGGGGCAGGAGCCCCCTGAGACCCCCAGAATATCTGGAGGTGCCAGGAGTCCCCCCTCCAAGTCCCCCCAACATGCCTTACCTGAAGATGCTGGGACCCCCTGAGACCCCCAGCATGCCCGGAGGTGCCAGCACACCCCAAAGCCCTCCCCAAACACACATGAAGATGCTGGGAGACCCCCATGACACCACCACATGACACCTGGAGGTGCCAGGAATCCCCCAAGTCCCAAGATGCACGGAGGTGCCGGGAGCCCCAAACCCCCAGAGACCTCCAGAACATCTGGAGGTGCTGGGAGCCCCCCAGGTCCCCCTAACATGCATTGAGGTGCCAGCAGCCCCCAAACCCCACCCCACCCCGCACACCTGGAGGTGCCAGGAGCCCCCCAAAACCCTGCCAGCATGCCTGGAGGTGCTGCAAGACCCCAAAGACCCCCCCATTCAACATGCCTGGAGGTGCCTAGAGCCCACAAGCCCCCTGCCTCTCCCCTCCCCCCCCAGCATGCCTGGAGATGCCAGGAGCCCCTAAAGACCCCTTTGCACACCCAGAGGTGTGGGCAGACCCCACCCGGCCCCCCCTGGGGGTCTGCTCAGGGTGGGGGTCCCGCAGGAAGAAGGCATTTCTGTTAGACCCTAACAGAGGAGACAGGGAGGAGGGCTGCGGGAGCAGAGGGGGGGTGCAAGGAAGGGGTGGGGGGTGCCCCCAGGGCTGGGGAGCAGGGGCAGGGTCCCCCCCTTTCCTCTGCCCCCCACCCCAAGGTGACAGCTGAAGGGCACTTTGGGTTTGCCACCGATGGGGACAATAAGGGGGACATCACCAGTGTCCCGCGGTGGCTGCGAAGGGACCGGACACCCCCCTGGCTTCCCATCCCAGTGGAGGGGAGGGGGGGCATCCCTCGGCCTGGGGGGAGCCCAGCACAGCCCCCCCCGAGCCAGAAGCGTGGGTGCACGTGCAGGTGCGTGCAAGAGAAAGACACAAACCACGGTGGAAGGTGGAGGGGATGGGGGGGTACGGGGAGAAAATGACCCCAGGGAGGGGGTCCAGGCAGGGGGGGGGTCAGTTAACGCTGTCCTCGTCGCTGGCCTCGCCGCGGTCATCTTTGGTCTCGGCGAGGGAGCTCTCGTCGATGTTCTCCAGGGAGTCGGCGTGCTGGAGGGACAGCTCGGAGAGCGGCAGCGCGGGCAGCCGGCTCTGCTCCGGGAACAGCCAGGGCTTGAAGTGCGGGTTGTGCTTCTGCTTCCACTCCGGGTACTTGAGGCAAGCCTTGTACATCTTCTTCATCGCCTGGGATGAAGGCGGCACTAGAGCCCAGGCAGGCAAGGGGACAACTCACCCCACCCCACCTGGGACCCCCCGCCCCGGTGTGACCGACTCACCTTGGGGGCCAGGAACTGCGAGGATTTGTTCACCACCCACTTTGGCAGGGAACCTGCCGAGACAAGAGGAGCCGTGCTGGGACCCCCGGGCACGGCAGCGCCGGGACCCCCAGGTCACCCTCCTCAGGGACACCCGTCTGGAGAGGGGACAGGGCAAGCAAGGGGGGGGCCAGTCCAGGGAAGTCAGGGTTCAACCCAAACTGCATGCTCAGCTTCTTGCCAATTTACCAATAAAAAAAAAAAAAAAAAAAGAAACAGAAAAAGAAAAAAAACAAAAAGCTATTTCAGCATTTTGGCCGCCTCTCTGCCCCCAAAAAGGCGTATTTCAAGAGAACTGGCTGAAAATGTTTCCTCCTGGCACTGCTCCAGGGCTCCTGGTCTGGCTCCGGCCGCATCCCGAGATGCTCCCGCTGCTGCCCGTCTCCGAGCCCCCACCCAAGCCCCCCACCCCTCCCAGCTATGGAAAATCTCCAGCCCCATTTACTGACCCCGGCAGACCCCCAGCCAGAGGGCGGCTGTCCCTGAGGGGTGGGCTGGGGCACGCCCCCCCCCCTTACCTTTGGGGTCCACCTGTGCCAGGTAGGTGATGGTGCAGCTCTTGGCTCCCGTGCCCTCGATCAGGTAGCCCGTCTGGATGGAGACCGCTCGCACCATGTCCTTCCGGGGGGGGTAATTCTGGGGAGGGGGGACAGCGAGGGGGCAGTAGTGGCAGGGGTAGGACAGGGCACAGGCAAGCACCTGCCGTGTGGGCAGGGCTGCCCTGACCCCCCCTCTAAAACAGCCCCCTCAATGCCACCAGCCCGCCCCCCCCTCCCCGAGCTCTGACTGACCACGGGGTGAACCCAGCCCCGTCCCGGCATGGGCAGCCCCCCCGGCCGCCCCCCCGGGACTCACGGGGTGCTTGACGGAGTAGTTCATGATGATGTAGTCAGTGCCCATGGGCAGCCAGGAGCGGAGCGTGATGACATCCCGGTTCTTCAGGGGCTTTGGGCACTTCCCTGCGGACAGCAGCAGTGGGGGACCGGGGTGAGACACCCCCCGACCCCCCCCAGCATGGGCATCCCCTCCAGGGGCCAAGCCTGCCCCCCGAATCCCTCCCAAACTCCTCCCGGGCACCACCAAACCCACCGATGCCCCAGCCAGGCGTGCCGCCGTGACAGCCGCGGGGCTCAGCACCCCCCCCAGGACCCTCCAGCCCCCTCTCACAGGCGTAGTAGCCCACGTCAGAGTTGACAGTCAGCTTCCCGATGTCAAACGTCTCGATGACGTTGGTGTCCCACTTTTTCCGATACTCGATGTCATGCAGGACGTCGTAGAGCGTCTCCGCCGGCACGTCCTTGCACTCCATCCTGCACTGCAGGGGTGGGCGGCTGAGAAACCACCCCAGGAGGGAGGGCAGCCACGGGGACCCCCAGAAAGGAGGGCAGCCATGGGGACCCCCAAGCAGGAAGGTGGCCACGGGGACCCCCAGAAAGGAGGGCAGCCATGGGGACCCCCAAGCAGGAAAGTGGCCACAGGGACCCCCAGAAAGGAGGGCAGCCATGGGGACCCCTGGAAGGGAGGGTGACTGTGGAGACCCCCGGGTGGGAGGGTGGCCACAGAGACCCCTGAGTGGGAGGATGGCCACAGGGACCCCTGGAAAGGAGGGCAGCCATGGGGACCCCTGGAAGGGAGGGTGACCATGGAGACACCCAGGTGGGAAGGCAGCCATGGGGACCCCCGGGAGGGAGGGTGACTGTGGAGACCCCCAGTGGGAGGGCAGCCATGGGGACCCCCAGGAGGGTGGCTGTGGGGATCCCCAGACTGCAGGGTGGCCACGGGGACCCCCGGAAAGGAGGGCAGCCATGGAGACCCTCAGGCAGGAGGACGGCAGCAGGGACCCCCGGGAAGGAGGGTGGCCACAGGGTCCCCTGGGTGGGAACCTCCTCTCAGGTTCCCCAAAAACCAACACAACCCCCCCAAAGGAGCTGGTTACGTGGGGCCAGCTACACCTCGAGGCAGCATGGGGCTGAGCCCTGGATGCTGGGGGGACCTTCTTGGGGGGCACCTTCCCACCTTGCCTCTTCCCCCCACTGCTGCTCTCCCCCCAGAGCAGCACCCCTGCATGGAGGTGCCAGCTGGTGGTGCCACAGGGGGCTGGTGCCTGGTGCAAGGGGGCCAGAGTGGGGAGCAGCCCCCCTGCTCCGGGTCAGGAGCAGCTCTGCTAACCACAGTGGCCAAATCCTCAGGAAGAGAAGGAGAAGGCAGAAACAGGGATGCCATCTGGCCGAGGGCTGCCGGAGCCATGCCGCGGGGCAGAGCGAGGGCAGGAGCAGGCAGGGAGGGCAGCCAGCACAGGCAGCACCAGCAACCGCCCCACGTCCCTAGGGATGCTGCTCCTGCGCCCCGGCAAACACACATGCCCCACGTGCCTGCCAGGTGGGTACGGCACCCTGTCCCCACCGAATGCCACTGCCACTGGCTCCTGGTCCGTCCCCGGGATGGCTTTAGGAGCGGATTTTAGGATTTAGGGGTGGAGGAGCTGCAGTGGCTGTCCTGGCTTGAGCAGGACACAGCTGCTGCTTGCAGAGCCAACCCCACAGAGCCCGTCCCCAACCCCACGGAGCCATCCCTTTCCCACAGAGCCTGTCCCAAGCTCCACGGAGCCTGCCCCGGCCCCACAGAATCCACCCCCATCCCATGGAGCCAGTCTCTGCCCTATGGAGCCCATCCCAAATCCCAGACTCCACAGAGCCAGGAGCCTGTCCCGAACCCCACGGAGCCATCCCTGCCCCATGGATCCTGTCCCCAGCTCCACGGAGCCTCTTCCTGCCCCACGGAGTCCATCCCCATCCCATGGAGTCGTCCCTGCCCCACAGATCCCATCCCATCCCCGCAGAGCTATCCCTGCCTTATGGAGCACACCTCCAGCTCCACAGAGCCTGTCCCTGCCCCATGGAGCCCATCCCCAACTCCACGGACCCATCCCTGCCCCATGGAGCCCGTCCCCAGCTCCACGGACCCATCTCTGCCCCATGGAGCCCGTCCCCAGCTCCATGGACCCATCCCTGCCCCATGGAGCCCGTCCCCCTGCGCCTCGCACTGCAACCCCACCACATGAGCCTCCGTTTGGCCAAAAACTCGGAAGGGGACAGCCCTGCAATGTGGTCTCGGGGAGCACGCCCCTGGGTGACACACTTGGGGACCCCCTGCTCCCCACCAGCACCCAGGCAACCCCAGCACCCTGCCTGTGCCAGCTGGGCTGGATGCGGGAGTGGGCACCACCGCCGCTCCCGTTTATTCCTAAAGCGGGTCAGCGGAGTCGTGCCCACGCGGGCAGGACCAGCCGGGTGACTCAGGACCTGCCCACGCTGCCTGCGCGCTGCCTGCAGCCCCTGGGTGACTCACGTCCCGGGGGGTGCCGGCGGGGTCTCACCGGGAAAGGGGACCGTGCCAGCTGGGAAGCGCCCAGAGCAGCGCGCCCCAGCCCTCAGTCAATATTGACTCTGACGTCTACAGGGCGAGGAGGAGGAGGAGGAGGAAGGAAGCCCAAGAGGAGGGAGGTGGATGCAATGGGTGCAAGGGGCTGCCTGTGCCAGCTCTGCCCTGGGGGTTTTGCCCACACCACGCCCAGCACCGTGTCCAGCACCGCAGGGCCGGGGCTGTGCTGGGCACAAGGGGACAGTCGCCAGCGTGCCAGGCTGTGGGACAACAGCAGATCCAAGGGGGAGACACCCCCTACCTCTGCTCAGGGGGCTGTGGCCACCTTGGGGACACACCCGCCACCCAGGTGGCTGGGGACTGAGCGGACCCCCGGGATGGAGGAAAACTGCCTGCGGGGTCACCTCAACCCCCCACCCCACAACCTTGGGGGTCCGACGCTGCCACGAAGCCCTGGCTTTGCTGGCGCATCCCCTCCTGCCAGAGCAGGCTTCCCCGGCACCTGGCGCAGGCAGCGCTGGCAGCCACGGCCACACAGGCCATTAATTAAAAAGAAGATCTCCCTCCTGACCCAGATGTTTGGCGTGATCATTAGCGACCGGGTGCCGCATCTCAAGGTGACCTGATGAATAATTAACAAGCAGGAGCCAGGGTCCGGGCAGGGATGGGCAGCACGTGCCCGGCTGCGCCAGCAGCGCCGGCAAAGCTCCAGCTCCCTCCCGATGCTTCCCATGGGATGGCTCCTGGCCATCCTTTTGGAGCAGCCTGTCCCCAGGGGCAGCATCTTCCCTGGAGGACTCAGGTCCTCAGGCATTAGCTTGCGAGGTGGGCAAGGGGGTCCCGGCTGGGGTCCCCCACCCTGCAGCCACCTTTAACAGGCAGCCCCAAAGCCACTGAATCCCTGTGTCCCGGCGATGAATCAGCCCTGGGTTGTGTCAGTGGCACAAACTTGTTTCCAGACTCCAGAAAACAGGTTAGACGAGAGCTGCATCCCTAATGGAAGAGAGGAGAGGCGAGGGGGGGACGGCTGCTGCTTCAAAGCGGGGCGAGACCTCCAGGTTTGGTTTAATTACAAAGCAGCAGCAGCAGCAGTGAGAAAGCCAGCGAGCAAAGAGCGAGGCAGGCAGCTCCTCGCAGGCTGCCGGTGCCAGGCACAGCGGGCAGCCCCCGGCCCCCTCCCCAGGGAGCTGTGCCGTGGGACGCGAACACCCCGGCTCGGCCCCGCCGTGCCACGTCAGTGATGCCACGCGTGCCAGGGCAGCTGCCCATCCTGCTGGCCGGCCACCACAAAAATCCAGCAGGAACATCCCATCCTGGGTGGGAGGTGCTGGGTCTGGGTGTTGCTGGGGTCCCCGGGGGTGGCACAGGGACTGCTGGTCCCCCTGCGGTCCCCGATACCAGCCCGGTGCCGCTCAGCCCATGCATGGCACCAACATCTCAACACCCAGTGGGATCTTTCCAAGCAGGATCCAGCCAGGAGGGTGCTGGGGGGGCCAAGACCCGGCGTGGCTGCGGGATGCACCAAGCTCTGGGAGGGCAGGGCTGGATTGCCAGAGGGGGCTCGGAGAGCCCCACGGGGCTGGCTGGCTGCGGGGGGGCAAAGGCTTTGGGGAGGGGAGCAGGGACGGGGACCAAAGGCGGCTGCCCCGGGGTAAATGGGGACCTTGGCCTTTTGGGGACAAAGAGGCTCCTTGGTGGGGCTTAGGTGAGCAGCACCCGAAGCCCCGGCTCCCCGGGCACCCAGAGCGAAGGACACCCAGCCCTGGGGGCTGCCCCACTCGGGGACCCCCATGAGCGTGGGACGGGGTACCGACGGCCCCGTGGCGGCAGCGTGCCGTGCCAGCCCGGGCTGGGACATCCCGGTGCGCACCTGGGGCTGGTTCCCTGCCAGGCCGAGGGCCGCTGGCAGACGTGGCACACCGGGATTGCCGGGGCGGCCAGGGGACGGGCAGGGGACGGGCAGGGCTGCACCCCCACGTGACCTCCCTGCTGCCTGCTCGCACCCAACAGCTCTACCCAGAGCAGCACCCCAATCCCACCGCAGGTGCTTCGGGATGCCGCAACACCCCAAGAGCAAGCAGTGGGGCTGGGGGGGCGACGGGGAGGGCTCGGCAGGGGGGCCGGGACACGCTGCCCCACGGGGCTGTACCTACAGCAGCGTGCCTGGGGAGATGCCCAGACTCCACGGAGATGGGTGCTCCATGTCCTGTCCACCACGTGTCCCAGCGCGGTGCCCGGCTCGCGCCGCTGCGCAGGGGGAGCAGCACTGGGAAGCCCCCACACCCCAAGGATCGCGTCCCCCCTGCCAGGCTGCTGCCACCGGGGCACGGCGGGGACCTGTCCCCTGGTCAGCACAGCCCAAAGCCACAGCCACAGCTCGGCGGGCGGCCGGTGCCGGGGAGCAAAGAGAGGCAGCTCCCCGGCGGGCACAGGTGTGGCGGGAGCCAGGCACAGCCGGTGCCGCTGGCACTGCCACCACACCAGGGACAGGCTTCCCCGGTGCCACCAGCACTGCCACCGCGCCACGGACAGGCTTCCCCGGTTCCGCCGCGCCGCTTGTTTGCGCGGCTGCTGCAGAGCAGCGTGTGTGCAGGCAGGGCAGGCCGCACCGCCGCCACCGCCGCCGCCTCCGCTCCGCCACCGGCCCTGCCAGGCCTCAGCACGGCGGCGAGGGCCACGTCACCCATCGCACCGGGGAAAGCGTCATGGAGGTGCTGGCAGGGACGGGGACACCAGCCCTGCAGCCAGCCACGGGCTCCAGCGTGGCACGGTGGCCACCGGCAGCCTCAGCCCGACGCTGCTCCTGTCCCAAGTTTTCCCTTGGATTCCCGGTGCCCGCGGGATTCCCAGTGCCCGGTGCCCGCTAATGCTGCCTGGGTGCCCCCTTTCCCGGAGGGATGAGCCAGGAGGAGCCCGCGCACCTGCCCGTGCCAGCCCAGCAAACCGGCACCGGGGAGGGACGGGGACGCAGCGGGGACCCGGAGAGCCCCGGTCTGTGTCAGGGGGTTGCAGGGCCACAGCGGGCACCGCAGGGCGAGGGGACAGCCGGGATGGGGACAGCCCCAGCGAGAGCGGGCCGGTGCCTGGCAGGCCCTGAGGAGCCCCCAGCCCAGCCCCCACCCCAGCCCCTCCGTGCAGTGAGCACTGGGGGGGTTCCCGGGGTGAGGGGGGACAGGCAGCGCTGAGGCCCCATGGCCGCACCCCCAGAGGGTCCCCATTTGTCCCTGGGTGAGTCTCCAGTCACCTCTGTGCAGTCCCCTTGTCCCCAGGGGTCCCTACTTGTCCCTGCTCAGCCCTGGGGTCTTGCTTGTCCTGGGGTCCCCACTTGTCTTGGGGTGCCAGCTCACCCCTGGGACCCCTGTTCACAATGGGGTGCCAGCTCGGCCACATCCCCGCTCGCCCAGGGTGCCGTATCACCTGAGGGTCCCCACCTGCTGCAGGGTCCCCACTAACCCCTGGGGTTTCCGCTCACCCAAGGATGCTGCATCACCCCAGGGTCCCCACTTGTCACAGGATTCCTGCCTGCACCCCCAGCGCCTGCTCGCCCAGGGTGCTGGCTCACCCCAGCGTCCTCGCTTTCCCCCTGGGTGCTGGCTCATCCCAGGTCCCCGTTTGCCCCAGGGTCCCCATTAACTCCTGGGGTCCCCGCTCACCCTCAGGGTTCCTCTTCACTCCAGGGTGCTGGTTCACCCCCCAAGTCTCCACTTGCCACAGGGTCCCTGCTAATCCCCGGGGTTCCCACTCACCCCAGGGTGCTGCATCGCCCCTGGGACCCCCCTTGCCACAGGACCCCTGCTTGCACCCACGGTCCCTGCGCACCCAGGGTGCTCGCTCACCCTCCGAGTTCCCTACGTGCTGTGGGGTTACCACTCACCCCTGGGTGCCGTATCACCTGAGGGTTCCCACCTGCTATAGGGTCCCTGCTAACCCCTGGGGTCCCTGCTCACCACAGGGTGCTGCATCACCCCAGGGTCCCCATTTGCCACAGGATCCCTGCTTGCACCCATGGTCCCTGCTCACTCAAGGGTGCTGTATCGCCCCAAGGTCCCCACTTGCTGTGGCGTCCCCACTCACCCTTGGGTCCTGCATCGCCCCAAGGTCCCCACTTGCCATGGGGTCTCTGCTCACCCCTGGGTCCTGCATTGCCTCAAGGTCCCCACTTGCCATGGGGTCTCTTCTCACCCTAGGGTGCTGCATCACCCCAAGGTCCCCACTTGCCATGGGGTCTCTGCTCACCCCTGGGTCCTGCATTGCCCCAAGGTC
>JAVJGI010000014.1:178067-198023 GCA_035590275.1 Ibycter americanus | reverse complement strand
ACAGCCCCAGCTCTCTCAGCCTGTCTCCATAGCAGAGGGGCTCCAGCCCTCTGAGCATCTCTGTGGCCTCCTCTGGATCCGCTCCAAAAGGTCCATGTCTTTCTTGGGCTGTGGGCCCCCGAGCTGGATGCAGTGCTGTGGGGGGGGTCTCAGCAGAGGGGCAGAACCCCCTCCCTCGCCCTGCTGGCCACGCTGCTGGAGATGCAGCCCAGGACATGGTTGGCTTTCTGGGCTGCGAGTGCACATTGTTGGGTCACGTTGAGCTTCTTATCCACTGGCATCCCATATCCTTCTCCTGAGGGCTGCTGTCAATCAGTTAGCTGTGCAGCCTGTGCTTGTGCTTAGGATTGCCCTGACCCACATGCAGGACCTTGCACTTCGCCTTGTTGAACTTCACAAGGTTCACACAGGCCCACCTCTCAAGCCTGTGAAGGTCCTTCTGGGCAGCATCCCTTTAGCGTGTGAGCCCCACCACTCAGCTTGGTGTTGTTGACAAACTTGCTGAAGGTACACTTGATCCCACTGCCCATATCACGGACAAAGATTTTAAACATTCATTCTTGTCTTTTATGCCTTTTCTATTTTTTTTATGGTTCAATAGCTAGGAGGAGCTGAGAGAAGCTGCCAGGACCACAGTAGATCCATGAAGATGAGCCTGTTTGTAGCTAAAACATTGTGCTCCTGGACATTGCACTTGTCCCCTTTCCAGTTCTTTCCTGCTCAGGGGGTGGAGTAGGGGTTCAGCAGCACCTCCTGTTTGCTTCCCATCTCAGGAGTTTGTTAAAGAATTCAGAAACTTCGCATGAAATGACAGAGTGGGCAAAAAATCCCTCTGTAGTGAATCAGGCTTTGGTTACCAACTTGGACCAACACCCTCCTCAGTCCAGGGATGGATTTTTGAAAGTCCCTTGTCTGAAATGAGCTCAAATCTGAGCTGAACATGAGCTGTTTGCATCAGAGCAGCTGTTTCTGCCCCCATCGAGCACAAACGGCAGCTCACACGTTGCGCTGCCCATGCCGCTGTCCCGAGCTCCAAGCTGAAAGTTGTGCCCACAGTTTGGAAACCATCGGATCATGGGAAGGAACTATGTGGACATGTGAGCCTTTACAGGAGGAGATAGCCCATCTCGTACCTGTCAGAGCATCTTCCTGTCTTGAAATAATTAGCAGTACTGTGAATATCATGCATGGGGGCTTATGCTTGTGGGATGCCTGAATGCGTTGTAGGGTAAATGTAGGAGTCATGTCAACAGCTACCGAAGCATGACTGTCTCTGGTCACCAGCCAGACACGTACCTTATCTTCTGTCCTAAACAGCTGTGAAATGTCTTCAGCAGTGGCAGTGAGGGAGGGTTGGAGACAGGATTGGAAGATTATGTATAATTACATATATTTTCATTGCTACACACTTTATATTTCGCTGTCTGGTTACCCTCACCAGGCCTGTATTTGTTAGTCTATATCTGAATTAATGGACACCTGGGTTTTTTAGGATAAACAGATGTTTTTCCTGTAAATGTCCCCCTTAATCTTTTCTCCTAATGCGTGGACCAGATTATACAGTACTTTGTTTCAGTGGAAGTTTTTGACTGGTTGTTGAGTTTGGTTTGGCATGTGGCCTCAGGGACTTGGAGCAGATACAACAGCCCAGATTTCTTCATGTTGGCTATGAAATATCAGAGGAGACTTGCATGCACCGCGCTTTCCTGTAGCGGATAGCCGAGACACCAGAAGCGGACAGCCTTTACCCAGCAGTGCTGCAGAGCAGGTTTCCCAAACAGGGCAGCAACGGCTGAGGAGGAAAGGTGGGAAATAAAGTGGTAATTTCTGCTGTCGCTGCTCTGTTTCTCACTGCTGTCACAGGAGCGTTTTGCTTTAACGCTTCCTCTGTAGTGCCCTTTTTTTGTGCTTCTTGTTGTATTTTGTCCTCCCAGGACTGATGGTGTTTGCGCACTGAGTCATAAGACCAATCTCTCTGCAGTCGGCCGCCAGCCAGCTAGCTGCAAGAGACAGAAGATCTCACGCCTCTTTCCAAAACAGCTTTAAACCCTTTACTGTGCCCAAATCCCTCTAGAAGCAGACACCGACTCATTTGGCGTGACTGGATGTGTGGTAGTTTCTGTATGTGTGGAATGCATCTGGCAGCCATCACAGGGTTAATTCCAATTAATGTAGGTGTTTATCACTCTGGAAGTGGTGGGGCTGGGTGCAGGATAGCTTCCATCTGAGGGAGCTGGCTCAGCAGCTCTGGGTTCGGAGGAGAGGCAGCGGCAGCGCCAGGAAGGGCAGTCAGCCGGCGTGGAAGTGGCCTGTGCCAACCACGGGTGATGGTGACAAATGGGATCAATTATTCCACTTCCCTGACAGCTCGGGAGCTGAGGAGCACCCAGGGAGATGTCAGGCAGCAGGTTTAAAATAAATGCAAAGTGCTTTCTTACGCAGCACATAAACTGTGAAACTCAGTGGGTGCTGGGGAGTCTGAAATTTGAGTTCAGGCTTGTGCAGAGTAAGCCTAGCAGGTAACTGCGTGTCACCTCAGAAACCAGTGTGTCGTGGATTGCCAGAGGTTAGCGTATTATGGCCAAATCCCTCTGCAAACAGTAATTACTCATGTTCTTTCCCCAACTATCTGCTACTGGCCACTGCCAGAGACAGGCTGTCAGCCTGGTGTGGTATTTTTCCAAGGCACAGCTTAGCTGTTGCATTGAGGTGACCTGGGAAGTCAGCAATGAATCCGGGTTCCTTCAGGTGAGGCTATGTTTTCTCTTCCTCCCGAGCCTGGTGATGCCAACCATAGCACACGTTAGCTAGTAGCGAAGCAGCGCTTCTAAACTCCTGCCATCCCCTGTTCCCTGAGCAGCAGCAGGAGGCAGGGCGCGCACGTCCCAGTCCTTTTCTCCCTCTTTCAACCCATTTTAAAAAACACCTACTCGTAGCGTTGGAGCATCTTGCAGGCTGTGTAGACAAGGGACGAAGACCAGCATCTTGCCATGCCTGTATCAGTCTGTTCGTGTTCATGTTGTGCCACTTTGGCTTTTCCCCATCGTGTGTTGTCACCCGTGGTGCTTTTGCCCACCCGCTGTGCCCTTGGACGGCCCTGCTTGCATCTGGGAGCTCAATTTCCCTTCCGAAACTTGGATTTATGAGAGCTTCCCTTTGATTTTGAAATTTATTTCCAGGAGTTTCTCCTTGACCACTTGCCTCTCCACATGCCCTGTTTGTGCTACCTGGGTTAGGGGCACCATCGCCTCCGGGACTCCTGTGTCATGGGAGCAGCTGCGGAGAGAACTTTGCTCTTCTCTGTGTCCCTTCCCATCCCGAGCCTTGCTTGAACCGTCTGCACTGACCCTGCCCAACGCCTCGTGTGTTCTCACGAAGCACCATGGTGCGTTACTGGCCCTGAGATGATCATGAGGAGCTGAGAAGCAGACGTGAGCATCTCGAGGAAGAGAGCAGTGAGATCAAAGGCTTTTCAGCAGCTCGCCGTCTTCTGACCAGGCAGATCCTTTCCCTGGCCTCTTAACAGGGATTGTGCTTTCATGTTTGGAGATATTGTCGTGTTTGGATGTTTTTCCTTCCCTCTCTCTTCTGCAAAGCGGAGGGCAGGTCCCGAGAGGGTGAGCACATCTGAGGGTGTCCCCCACCCCTGCAGTTAAACAGTGACATATTGGGGAAGGGGTGGGGGAAATGTTTAAGTGGCCGAGAGAAACAGAAGCTATTGTTGTTGCAAAAGTTCAAGTTTCCAGCTTCCTCTTCCTCCACCTGTCAGGAGGGAGCGCAGGGTATGCTCCCAGCACTGAGCACAAACTCAAACATGCCCTCTGGGCTCGGCTGTGAGCATGGTGTCACCGAGTTAGTCACCCAGAACCCCGGCAGCGGGGTGAATAGGAGGCACATCTGTCCGGGGGCAGCGGGGGGAGAGGGCTCATCGTCGCAGCCGACTTGGGCTCTTTTTCTCTTCTGGGTGGATCAAAGTGCTGAAGCTTTGGGAGTTGCTGTCTCGAGGCAAAATAGGGTGTATGCACAAAGCGGTGAGTGCCGCTCTGCCTGGGCTCCTCCAGCAAATTCCAGAGCAGCTGGTGATGTTCTGCTGGCCAGGTCCCGGGCTCCTCCAGAGCTCTGTTCCTTTCCAGAGAAGTCTTTAACCGCTGCCTCGGAGCTGAGGCTCTGCAGGGAGAGGGGATGTCCACCGAAGACTGGGAACAGGAGCCAGCAGCTCCTTAACCATTAGAAAACTGTCAGGAAAATCTGTTCATGCAGAATACCCCATCTGTTGGGAGAAGTGGATGAATTTTCTGCCCTAACCCTGCTCTCCCCCGCCCCCCCCAAAAAAAGGTTTTTCTGAAATCCTTAAAATACAAACACACCACCAAACAGAAGCAGCACCCACTCTTTATCAGGGTTCTTCTAGTGCTTGGGTCTTGGTGGTACTGTGGCAGCTGAGGGGCAGTTTGTCATTTGAGAAACACTGAAAATGGTGCTAATAGAGCTATATACACATATATAAGAAACTCCTTAGAAGGTAAGAGTGAGTGTCCTGGATCTTATTTGGTTAAAATGTGGATAAACATCCTAAACATTGATCACAGGATTTTATTTAATTAAAAAAAAAAAATACTCTTACTGGTAAATACATTTGGCTGTCTAGGATCTGAGCAGTGGTCGTCGCTTTATCGATTGTCATATCATTAAATCAGGCAGGGAAAAAATTAATGATAGGCTTGAAGACCCCGAACATAAAGTTCAGTTGTCTAGAAAATCTGTTAAGTTGCCGAGCATCTTGCAGTGATTTAAAAAAAAAAAAAAATCCAGCTCCTAAATGAAATGTCAATGTCAATGCATATTATACTAGATGATGTGATGCTAGTGATTTTCTCACTGGGCTCAGTCATGTGGCATTCCAGATGCTTACGTTTATCTAGATTCCTGAATGGAAAACTACTTGATTAATTCTAATATCTTAGCTCCAAGCCTGTAATCGAATCCCGCAGCAGAGGCTCCAGCATCCTTCCTGTTGGATGCACTGTTTTAACAGGTTTGACTGCTGGACTAGGATCTTATTTCTTTTCTTTTTTTTTTTTTTAATCTAAGAATGAAGATAATTCATTGTTCAATACGCCCTTCCAGTACATCTGTAGAGAAAAAAAACTCACTTCCAGTGAGTTAAAATGTAGTTTTTAGTGGCTCCAAAGTGCTTTAAGTGAAGGTTGTCATCCTGGCCTCTGTCTCAGGAGGAGATGCTGAAGTGTTTAGCTGCAGTTCCCATTCATGAGAAAACAAATGTTAAAATTCACGACATACAGAAGTAAGACTGAACTTCTGCAGCAGAGCGACCCAGTGGCTGTTTGCACCTTTAATGTTAAATCATATCAATACCACAGGTCAAGCGTGAGTGGGGCTAATACCTTGTGGATTATATTAATTAACCCCCGTAAAAGATGTTAGAAGTGGTAGGTGTTGAGCCGTGAGGTTTTAGCCATCAGGCTGCCTTAATCCCTGCTTAGCTGATGCCTTAGTACCTCGGGAGGTTTCTCATCTGGCTTCCCCCTGTCTTTCCTGGGTTCCCCTGTCAGGCTTCCTCTCTGTAGCGGTAATATTTTTCTTTCTTTTATTTGCTGGATTGTATGTGGCTATTAGACTGTCAAATTGACTGTAGGAAGGGGCTGAGGTGAAAATTAGTGTTCAAAGTACTTTCAAACGGCCAAGTAAATAAAATGAAATTCAGAAATAACTTGTACGCGTCCTTCCATGCTGCTCTAAGAGAAGAGTGGAAGGTGACTGGGTGTTGCGATGGCTGTGAAAGGATTTTTCAAAGCACCTGGGGTGGCTCAGAGGAGAGACAGTAAGATCTTGGTGTAGCTTCCCCCGTCTCTGGCTGGGCTCGCTCTGGTGCTGGTGGATACGACTTCTCATGGCTTCTGGGTGAGCTGGGGCTGAGGCTGGGCGCTGCAGTGGTAGTAAGCAGTTTATCATCCGAAGGAGCAGCTTTCTGTGCCCGTGCAGAGGACACGGTGCACATGGTGGCACAGATGGAGCCGTGGTGTGGATTTCTCCTGCAGGCAGCGTCCCTCGGAGCAAGAGCAGGTGATTGCTGCCACGAGCACCGGCCTGGATCTGAGTCAGTCTGGCTTATCTTGCTGTTGTGAGTGCAAACACCCTCCGTATACATAGCTGCAATGGGAGCTGATCTCTAAAGATAGCAATCTGCCTGGAGTACAGGCTGCCATCGTCTGTGTATCTAGGCATGACCTACCTTACAGAGACAGGAAAGCTTTGTGGCTGCACACAAATATTTCTCCTATAAGCAGTCTGCTCTCTGCGAGCGCTCTTCAGGCAACAGAGCTGGCAGCATGCTCTTATCGTTTGCTTTCAGTGATTAGGTGCTGGAAGAAAGAGAAAGCATAAGGACATATCGTGGGGGGAGCCAAGGCTGGTCCTGTGCAGCGCCTCAGACTGTACTTTGCAGGACCATTTCATAATGCAGGAGCTGCAACCTGCCCAGAGGTCATGATGTGCAGATCTGCGTAGCATGGATCTGGTAAGGATTCTGCATGAAAATTTGTTCTGCTACTGTGTAGTATCAAGTATCAAATTTTTTTGGAGCAAGGACCTATTGTTCACCTGTCAAATTGTTCATCATCATTAAACTTTTAATTGTAACCCTGGTAAAGAGAAGATAAACCTTCCATTGGTGCAGCGGACCATTTACAGAGGTCATGGCCTCCTGAACCATGGTTGGGAGCTATGAATAAAGGCTACCAGTTACTACTCTATTTTTTTAGCTATTGGATCTCAGTCCAAGTGCCTGATGAGCAGTTCAGAGCATCCAGACAGAACCACAGAGTCACAGCATGGTCAGGGTTGGAAGAGACCTCTGGAGACCATCCAGCCCAGCCCACTGCTGAAGCAGGCTCTTCTAGAGAAGGTTGCACAGAGCCGTGTCCAGCTGGATTTGAATGTCTGCAGAGAAGGAGACCCCACAGCCTCTCTGGGCAGCCTGTCCTGGTGTTATGTTACCCTCAAGATAGAAAAGATCTTCCTCATATTCAGATGGAAGTTCCTGTGTTGCAGTTTGTGCCTGTTGCCCCTTGTCCTGTCACTGGGCACCACTGAAAAGAGCCTGGCCCCGTCCTCTTGGCACCTGCCCTTAAGATATTTGTAGACATTGATGAGGTCCCCTCTCAGTCTTCTCCTCTCCAGGCTGAACAGCCGCAGCTCCCTCAGCCTTTCCTCATCAGGGAGATGCTCCATCCCCTCATCATCTTCATAGCCTCCTCTGGCCCCTCTCCAGCAGTTCCCTGTCTCTCTTGAGCTGGGGAGCCCAGCACTGGACCCGGCATTCCAGACATGGCCTCACCAGGGCAGAGTAGAGCTGGAGGATCACCTCCCTCGACCTGCTGGCCATGCTGGTCCTCATGTACCCATGTACCAGGGCACCAGAGCTGGCTACCCCTCCTGTCAAGAGGACAGTCAGATTACCCACCTGTACCTGCTATCTACATATCATAGAATCATGGAATCATAGAGTTGTTTAGGTTGGAAAAGATCTTTAAGATCATCAAGTCCAACTGTTAACCTAGCACTGCCAAATCTACCACTAAACCATGTCCCTAATCATACCTCTGCTTGAGTCGGGAGAGTTATCTGACATTTTTCTATGTAGAGCTTGGCTGCAGTCACCTGCCTGTTGTCTGTTGTCTCCCCACAGTCTCAGTCTAATAGGGCAAAAAGTTCAACCGAAGGGGGATCCCCAATCATTTTGGGCATCTAATTTGGATGGCAGTTACCTGACTAGTTTCTCAGGCCAGCAGGGAGAACTGCATTCAGCTGTGTTCAAAACATAAGCTAAAACTTGGGCATTGGTATTGCTGGTTGGAAATAACTTTAGGATTATATGAGTAAACTTGTTCCTTGGGATAAGTTTTTGGTGAAACTGCTGTGAGGATTTTTGACCAGGTGGACAAGGGTTTGCAGTGGGCTTGTGTACAGCTGCGGGTGTTTGCTAGGCTAGCGTTCATTCTTTCCTTTGTGTTTGTTCCAACTGAAGGAGGAGGAATGTGGTGCATTTCCCTCCTTTTCACTAATTCCATCCCAGCACTTGTTATTAACCATCTGACAGAGTTAACACCACAGCAAGATGAGGGCAATTAATTTGAAAAAGGTGGCCAAGTTCAGACATGTACCTCTTTGAGTCCTTAGAGAAGGAGTCTGACTTTTTCAGTGCGTGGGAGCAGCCGCACTGCCATCGACTTCCTTATCTGTGATCTGGGGGGATTTTAAATACTTGAAGCGTGGTGCTCGCATGTGTGAAATGTGGCTTGTGCTTTCACTCGTGTCTCTCACAGCACGGAGTTTAATGGTAGCTCTTCCCTGTTACACCTGTCTGACGTGCGATAATGGCTTCACCCAGAAAGGAAGATGGAGAAGCCTCAGTTTGGGAAAAGAAAGAAGGATGAACCAACGGGGAGAGAGAGCTGCTGACTCCTGCATAGTTCTCCCTGCTTTCTAAAGCCTGACCCACAGCTGGCAGCAGCACCTTGTTCATGGGGGGTCAGTGGGTTTGTAGTCAGGGGTTCAGACTTTGTCTCATCTCATTTAACCTGAGCACTCTAAAATTTGTGTCTGAACTTCCCTCCTTTTTTGTGGTCTACAGAGAGAATGGCACTTCCAGACTGTCATTTCGTACCATCTGGGTTTGGCACTTGTTTTAGGATGAGCTGAATTGGCTTCTGCAAGGACCTGTCCCTTGCCATTAGCTGTGGGGAGCGCAGGCAGCTGGGGTGGGCTGGGCTGCGAGCGTTCACATGGCTTTGGCTAGAGGAGGTTATTTGGGTCCCATGGTTGGCCCTGAAAGAAGCCTGTATGAAATACCACTGTTCTAAGGAACTGCTTGGAGTCTGGTGCTAAGAGTAATAGTGGTGTTGCTGCGGGATCAGAGAATGCAGAAAGGGTAGAGAAGCCTTCTGGTGCTTTAGAATCTGAAGAACATAAAAGTAAAAGCCAGCAGAAGCCATGCAGGATCAAAGTTGCTAAAAGGTGCCAGGGAGGGATTAAGGAAACAGTGCAAAGGCTTAGAAAATTTGGCAGAAAAAAGCACCAAGGGTGCTTTTAGTCTGATGCCTCACATTTTTTGGGTTTGTCTCATTTGTTCTCATGTTGTGCAAGAAAACTGCAAAATATCCTGTTGATGTGGGCTTTGGAGATCTGCTGAGCTGCTTCTGAAACCCTAATGGTTGCACTGCGGCCTGAAGATCCAAAACTGTCATCAGATTGTAGGTTAATTGCCTTCACTCTCCATCATGCTGCTGGTTGTTTCTTCGGGCATTAGACTGAATAGAAGAAAGATATAAAAGATAAAGAAAACAGGATGGTTGGCATTGCACCATTTGAAAGGACTGTGCTTGTTATCACCTACCAGTTCATTTCAGTTTGGCAGCTGATGAGAAACTGGATTGAATCAGCTTTTCATGTTGATTCTTCCAGGCTGCACTGGAGCAGGTGCTGGTGAAGTAAAATATTCCTCTTTCCGTCATTGGCTCCAGTCTGCTGGGGATGCTTTCTCTGCATCTTCTTCCTCAACGTGTCTCTCTTCTGTCCAGGTTGTTGCTGGAAGGCACAGACGTGAACGCGAGGCACAAGCTTGGCTGGACTGCTCTCATGGTGGCAGCTATCAGCAGAAACTCCAGGTATGTTTGCCTCAGCATTCCCCATCACATAGTGGGTGAGTCACTTCACGGCTCCCCCACCTTTTTATAAAGTCATACCGAGCTCCACAGAAAGTTTCCATAAAGTTTGGGCTGGTTTGGGCTGTGTCGTTGAGCTAAACCCGAGGGAGCTTTTCGCTCTTCCTTTGACCGGTACGCTGTGTGACAGATGGAGGTAGGCTGCTCTGCAATCCCAGAGAGGTGACTGCTGAATTGACAGTGCCATTCCACAGCAGCACTCAGATTTTGGCCTCTGATGAGTCCGTAACCTTGGGATGTCATTGTGGTAGGTATTCTAACACCCTGCCATCAGAAATAGCTCCCGTAAGAGCTGCCACGTCCCTTCTAGCTTGTGGGGCCATTGCTGGGTCTTTCAGGCTAGGCCTTTATGAAGCAAAAAGGCTGAATGCTGTGCCCTCCCTCCTTAGTTCCCATGATGATCGCTGTGGCTTCTTGTAACCTTTTAAAGACACTCTTAAATATATTCAGTCTACAACTAAATTCAATTAGTTTTTTATTTAAGGAAAAAAGAGAAAAAGAAATCCAATTTTGGAAAACGTGGGACAGACGGGAGAATGAGCTTTGATGTTACAACCTCTCAGGGATGCTTTACTTAGTCACAAGTTCATAAGCAAAAAAGCCTAATTACTTGGGAAAACACAGGATTAAAGCAGTGCACAAAAGCTGAATATCCGCTCTCGGGCGACACGATTCGAATCCATGTGCCGAGTTCGTGTGTGGTGCAAACTTTGATGTGTGCTATGACAAGCTGAAAGTCGTGACCTCCTTGGGGAGCTCCTTAAGATGGGCACAGAGGCGGGGGCTTGGGACTGTTTGTGTAACTTTGATGTCCAAGCAGCAACGGGCCCCGTTGTTTGCCCGTCCGCAGAGGGACGGGCTTTGGAGCCTCCCACCTTTGCCAGTGGACAATGGTCAGCAATGGAGTGTGACGACTGTTGACCATTCCAAGTGACTGATGGACCAGAACAGGGCTTCCCGAGTTGCAAAGGCTAAGAGGAGACAGGGAGAAAGGCTGTTCATGGTACAATAATTACCTAAAATCACGCCTAAAATCAGGTAGAAATGCTAATGAAAACATCTAGGCAGTAAAAAGCATTCAGTATCCAGGCTGAACCCTTGTCATAGACTGGCAGAGCGATAATGATGGTGTGTCTTCTTTGGGTACCTGGCAGAAAAAAAGCTGTTGGCTGTGTGTTGGGCAAATTGTGTTTATTTTTCCCACATTTTGGACAAATACTGACTTTAATTGAAAATTAAGAAGTCTTTGAGTACCTGAAGCTTGGTAGGACTTGTCTCCAATGATATAGCGGAAGAGTAATTAGGTACTTCATGGAGGCAAACAAAAATGCAGTGCAGACTTACTCCTGGTGTAACAACTCTGTTGATACTGCTGGGGTTGTGCCAGACACATTTTTGGCCCTCTGTACCATTTTCTAGCTTTGTGATGTCCACAGTGGGGTCTCAATGCTGGCAGGGTAATGTATTGAGCTGGAACGTGACACACAGTGTCGGAAATTCTCTACAAATTGTTTGCTTGCAGACATAGTCCACAGGGTGACCATTTTAACCTGAGCCCGGCAGAACTGGGTGTTGTGTGTGCAGTCGGCGATGGAACTGGAGACAGCAGAGCGTGGGGAGCTGATGGCATTGACTCGGTGCCATGGGTTTGCCTGCAGAATTTTAAATGTTTATTAGCTTTTCCTTTCCAAATGCAGAGCCTGCTGGTTTTCTGGATCTCTTGCAATCCTTTTACATACATTAGGTAGGAACTAGTCTAAATACGACTTACTCTGCTTTGCAGTAGGATGCAAGATCTTTTTTAGAGTGTGGTCCCTCTGTAAAGCGCGATGATCTGAAATTGGTTTATCCAGCCACAGCAGCTGATTTGGTGGATTATAAGTTGTTATGACTTTTGGTTCGTAGCCCATCAGTCAAACAGCCCCCGGGGGAGATGAGCTGGGTCTTTCTCTGACTTGCGCATCAGAGGAGAGGTAAAGAGTGGCTCGGAGATGGTCAAGAAGCAACCGGCCGAGCAAGGCTCTGCACGTATTGTTGACCTGAAACAAGAACAAGCTCATTCCATTTTGTTTAACATGCTTGTTCTGTCACTTTTTTTTTTAAGGTTGCTGATACCTGTGCAGGTTATTCAGCGTGGCTTTAGGAGGCTGTGACGCTGAGAACAGGAATGAGTGTTTTCACCTTAGAACTGCTAAGAAAAAGTAAGCCTTCAGCCCCAAATTACTGTCTTCCCAAAGTCATTTTTCAGAGAAGAACTATGTTTTCAGTCTCTGCTGTGCTGCTGGAGATTTCTGTGACCTGTCCTTTAGCTTTGTAATGTTTCCCAATTTTCACAGCCCTCATTCTTCCAATTAGACAGCTACAGTCCATATGTTTAATTTAATTTCAGAGGAGCTGCATTAATGATTTCTGTCAGTTGCCATCAGCTACCAGATGAAATCCCCTGTGCCAGCAGGGAAGTTTGGGGTCTGTCTTTTCTTTTTACAACAGAACAATGATCATTTCTTCCTCTTGAAAATGTCCTGTATCCTAAACATGGCAAGGCGTTAAGAAGTGTTACGGTGCATTCCTGCTGGCAGGTTTCGAAGGGGAGACCGGTGCATAGCTGGGAAGGAGCAGTGTCATGCCTTCATGTCGCACTGAGGTAGAGCCCTTCTCATGTGCTCCCAAAGGCTCCTAATCCAGGTGAATTTAGCCTCATAGCACCCTGTGAACTGGGAGAGGCACTGGTGCTACCAGCAGCTCCAGGTCCAGGCAGGGGTTTCTCTCCCATTGCCTGTGCTCCAGAGGATCGCTCTTGTGCAAGCAGGGAGCATTTCTAGTCCTAGCTGGCATCTTCCTCTGCTGAGCATCCTGCTCTGAAATGCAGATGCACAGCCTGCAATGTGGTTGCAGCTTAGCTTTGGCACAGAATCACAGCGTGGTTGGGGTGGGAAGGCACCCCTGGAGTCCATCTAGCCCAACCCCCTGCTGAAGCAAGTTCACCCAGAGCAGGTTGAACAGACTCACATCCAGGTGGGTTTGAATGTCTCCAGAGCAGGAGACCCCACAGCCCCTCTGGGCAGCCTGTCCCAGCCCTCTGCCACCCTCACAGTAAAGAAGTTTTTCCTCATATTCGAGTGGAAGTTCCCATGTTGCAGTTTGTGCCTGTTGCCCCTTGTCCTGTCGCTGGGCACCGCTGAAAAGAGCCTGGCCCTGTCCCCTTGGCACTCGCCCTGAAGATATTTGTAGGCATTGGTGAGGTCCCCTCTCAGTCTTCTCTCCAGGCTCTCTCTCACACTACAAATGCACAGGGCCCCAGCACAAGGTGCCAACACATTAAGCCCCCAAACATTGCTGTGATGGTAGTTACAAAAGTAAAGGAAAGTGGCCACATGCTTCGGTCAGGTGTCTAATGTGGTGTTTGTATTTTAAAAAGGCTTCATTACAGCAATTTAGTTGATATAAAAATACTGTTGAAAGAATTGTGTTCCTATTTTCTTATTATTTTAATTAGCTTGTTTTCTTGTTTCAGACCTTTCCTGAAGTGTGGATAGATTCATTTATGGTTCTTTTTTTATGAGATAGGGAGTCCAGGTCCAAATTTCTTGGCTCTGTGATAATACAGGTTGTAATTGGGTTGTGGGCTAAAGACAGATCAGCTGTGATCATGTTTACATGAACAAAGGAAGCTTTTAGCCTGTAATTTCCATTGCTGGGGGAATTTACCGTAGCTTTAACATAGCTGATGGAGCAGCAGTGCTGGTTTTATTCTAAGCATTACAGCACGTAAATGTCACTTTAGTCTGCAGTGCTGTGTTGTAACTGTGCGTTTCTGTTCAGGTATGAAGAGTAACGCAGGCGAGTGGGTCTGCGCGCACACACACATACATTCCACCTTACTTTTCATTTACATTTTTCAGTTGGAGTGACCCTTACTCTGTTTTTTTCATTAGTCTTTGTGAAAGCCTGTTGCTCTCCTGGATGTCAAGACCTACTTTTAAGTGGTTTCTTCATTCTCCTGGCAAGATACCAGTTTTAAAAGGGAGGATTTATAGTCTATGTGAAAAACACTGCTAGGGGCTTCTTTCCCTTGGCTGCACCTGCTAGCTTTGCACATTTAACATATTTATAGTAATTAAGCTTTAATTAAATGCTTACCGAGAGCTTTGTGGGTTTTGTGCCTTTGTTAAAATAAGCAACAGAGCTATCATAGATTAAAAACTAACGCAGTTAGGACCTTAGCAGGCTAAGTGTCTGTGCATTTGTAGTGTAGTGACCCTTTCTGCATGCAGCTACTCTGTTTTTCATTGTTTCAGCAGAAATAAAATGACAGTGAAATATTGAGTCATTCTCTTGGCCCCTTATGAGGGGGAGCAGTGTGGAAACTCGTAAGTCCCGGTGGGATGATTTTGGGGAGTTATAAAACACTGGCTCCTGGTTCTGCTTCCATGCCTTACCATCAATGCAACCCCTGTGCACCGGTCCAGCGGGGAGGGACATGGTTGGAGCATGATTTCAGGGCTCCCAAAGTTGTGTGCGTAGCTCAGGTGGTGGGGAGGAGCACCTGGCTGTACTCAGTGGGATTACCTTCTCAGAGCAGTTCAGGCCTCTGCAAGGCTTGGTAATGGCTTTCTTAGCAGCAGCAGCACCCATGTTTTACCTGTGGAGAGAGAAGATAAAGCCAGTTGGCTGCAGCTGGATCTCTGTGTCGCAGAGGGGTCTCTGTTTGCTGGGGCAGAGACGCGTGCAGCTCTGCTGAGGGCAATGTGGGTGACAGGCTCGTGGCTGCTTGCTTTAAGTAAGTTTGTGTGTGTTTTTGCAGGTTTCACAGTCAATCCTCTTCTTTCCAGCTTCCCTTTTTCTTCTTTACTACTACATAGCTACGGTATTTCTGTCCATCTTCCTCCCTGCTTTTTTCGCACACCTGTCTTGTTTTACACACAGATGAGCCCTTCATTCTCCTGGTTCCCCTTGTGGATCTCCGTGAGGTACCCTCGGTGAGTGCAGGGAAGGTAGCAGGAGGGACAAGAGCAGAGTGCAGCTCCACCTAAGGAGCATTTCTTTATCTGAACAGGTGCTTTCTCTTGAAAGCTGGTCCCCATCTCTCCTCGCCCATGGGTGTTCTGTACGGACCGCTTTGTGTCCTCTTAGAGCAGGAAGGGACAGCTTTAACGCTCTGTGCTGGTGAACCATTCCTTCCATGTGCTTTTAAATGAGTCCTGCTTGTTCATCCAGCTCACGGTATAAGCACCTCCCAGGCATACGTGTTCTTGTTTCATCAGGGGCTTTAGCCTCTGATTCCTCTCAGCTGTTCCCCACACAATCTCCTCTTTTTCATTTTCTTTTTGAGGCTTTGACTTCTTGCACTCCCTTTCTCCTTCTCCCTCCATCTTCAGGTCTGGATCTCTTTGCCTTTCCTCACCTTTGCATCTCAACACCTTCCTGCTGGGAACAACTGATGACAAGTGACTCCTCCCTGTGCCTTGGCTCTCCTTTTCCTTCTCTGCCTTTCTGTGTAGATTGAAAGAGCTGTGGGCTCTCACGTGGGACCAGGACCAGCAGCGCTTGGCCCAGCATGGTCCCGTCCCTTCCCTTGCCCTCCTCCAACCTTCCTTAAGGAGCGGAGTTGGGAAGCGGCTTGCGCTCTGCCTTTGTGTAGATTGCTGGGACTTCTGCCTCTTCCACGCATACCTAGACTTTGTGCATTGAAGATGTTGTGTAGATGTTTTATATTGGTAATAACAGTACTTCATGCATAGTAATATTCTAGTGGTATGTTCTAAGACTTATAGTGAAGGGTGACCTATCTGGAGCTATTTTCTGTCTATAGGCAATGACATGATTAACTGGTGCAGTCTTATTACCTATATTAGGTACATACATCTGTTCCATGTGATTTTTTTCACTCCTTTCACTTCAGGCAACTCATTCAGAGCTGTCTGCAGCAGAGCTGGAGAAGTATCTGGATGCTTTTGGAAGCATGTAGTGTTGTCTGTCAAAGAGCTGAGTCGTTGAACATTGTTTTCAGCTGTGATGACAGTACGTTTTGAGGACTTGTTCCTACAAACTGGGGCATTGTCTTTCAAGTACTCCCCATCTGGGTGTCTTTGATGAACAGAGTCCACTCAGCTGTTCCTGAGTTATAGCTGCCTGCCTGAGGCCAGGCCAGTGGCAGTTGTTCCCCATGCTGCTCCTCTTCTGCCTTGGCAGTGTCCCCATCTGAGACCTCTGTGCCTGAGCACCCCTCTTTCCAGTGATCAATGGCATCCGATGTCCTGCAGGTCAGGCACAAGGAGATAGCGTCAGTTTAGCAGGTTCCTGCAAATCTCCAAGCCACAGAAACCACCTCTGTGCACATCTTACCACCACACACAGGCAGCAGGACTCCTCTCTGACGCTCCTTTGCTGATGGCGGGGGCATGCAGCAGCAGTGCCGTACCTTGACCATGCCTCTGAAGCATGACTCACCCGAGTCACACTCTCAAGAGAAAACTGTTGTGAACAATATTACAATTATCACCCTTCAATGTTGTTGTTTTTTTTTTCTTTATGGATTCCATAATCCCTTTTTAGCCCTTTTGGGGGGAGAGGGAGGATCATTTTCATCTGAATCAATAATAAACTGCCACAGAGTGAGGGAATGCTGCAGCTGCCCTGCTTTCTGTGCCACAGGTAGGCGTAAACATATTCCTGGGAAGGCACACATCCACATTTAGACCTCATCTAAGAAAAAAAGGAAAGAACAGGGGCTGAAGTGTAAACAGCAGCTCCCCCCAGCCCTCCTGCCCCTGCTGAGTTTTACAGAGAATTAAGATATAGCCACACAAGGGATCTTTGTGTCCAGGCAGGACCTGTGGCTTCTGCCAGAGCTCGGGGCAGCCGCATATCAAAACCCATCCAGGCATTTGCATTGTGCTGATAACTCACGGTCATGGGGATCACTGGACTTCTTGGTTCACCAACCCCAGCTGCTGGTGCGTTGGTCCAGGCACAACATCTCTCCTGACGCAGCCCCAGTCACATCCAGCCATCTCGTCATTGATTTCCCCACCCCCTGTATTGTATGTATGTATTTATTTATTTAACAATATGTTGGTCCAGCCATTAAAAGCAGAAAGCACTTTCTCCAATCGATTGAACTGCCCGGCAAACTTCAGTTAAGCGTTGCCCTCTGAGTCATCACCAGGGTCAATTTAGATTTATATTCACGCTGATGAATAGGCTCTGCCTCTAATCTAATGAAAACTTGATCAGCAAATTAAAACTCAGCTTGTTGAGGCTGTTGAGCACAGGTGAATTATGGAGGGAAGCCTGCCTTCCTGGACCAGCTCAGCCTGCCATCGGCATCCCACTCCCTCTAGGTATCTGGTGTGGAGTGTTGTTCTGCCCCAACCCCTGGCAGCAAGAGAAAGAAAACAGGAGGTATATGGGCAAGAGAATTCTCTGTTTAAAACTCACCCCTCTATTAATGAGGAATTAATTAAGGAAGCTCTGGTGAGGGTGCTAGAGAAGGCAGAAGAGAAAGATGCCTTCTCTAGCACCTTCACCAGAGCTTCCTGAATTGACCCCCACAACTGCCTTATAACTTGGGAAGTAGTTACACTTCTCCCTGGAAAACCTGAGGTTTTTACTCAGGGACTGCATTACTAGACCATGCTTTGTAACTGTCATCTGCTTTTGCAAGTCCCTTGCTTATTCCAATGACATTCTCATGCTTTGTGCTGATGAGCACAGTTTGATGGTGCCGTTACCTTTCCTAAAGGCTAATTTGCTTGAATGCCCCATTACCTGCAAATTGGATAGGTACAATTGATATTTGTGATTCCAGGAACGTCTGGCTGGTGCAGAAGTGCCTGGAAGGGATGGCATGTCCCAAAATCAGGAGGTGAGATTGAAAGATGATTGGAGAGGGAGGCTGAATGTGCAACACGTTGTTATCAGAGCAGTGAGTTCTTCCTTGTACAGAGCTGGATCGCAGCCCAAAAGGGGGCCAGGCTTTTGGAACATCAGATTTTGCCAGTAAGAGATGATATCCATGCTTATTGGACTTGAGCCTCCCAGCTATCTTAAGAGCTAAGGACACGTGTCTTACTGCTCTGGGGGAAATGGTGTAGAGGGTCATTAACAGAGAGAGCAGAGTACTTCTGACATCATCACCCCCCGCTTTCACTCCTAGACCACCTTGCATCTAGCATTTGTGGTCCTCTGCTAAACTTTCCATGGAAGGTCATTGCTCAGAGAGAAGGGCTGAAGGTGTATGCAGTGAATGAAGAGGAAGGAGCTTCCTGAATGTTGCTGAGAGCACATGAAGGTAATATCTGATGAAGTGCCTGAGAAAAGCATTCATTTCAACATAGTCACTAAGAACAGGAAAGGAAGATGGATGGAGTTACCAAGGAAATTATAAGTCATTTTGTGTTAACATGTGACTCATTCTGTGCCCATAGCTCACCCCTGGGCTGCGAGGTTGTGGATTAAAGTCCTACACTGGGACTTGGGATCATTTCTTTTAAAATGACGAAGATGCATGGACCTTAAAATATATCATAGCCTGTCAGCTAAAACTGGAGTAGGGGAATCTCTTTGGTGTTGACAGCTGTGAGGACAGGGTCCAAGAAGGGTGTTTTGACCATATCAGAAGCTGTACTTCTAAGCACTTGAATGATCAGAAAGGCTTTCTGGTGTAGATGCTGGAAGCCCTATGGTAAGTCAGCTGCCTAGGGCAAGATCATCAAAGGCTTCACTGAGGGACATTGCACTGATGGTGGCTTCTGTTCAGTAGCTATATGTCCATCTCTAGGAGGATGGAGGTCATCAATGCAGACCCCACAGGGCAGCAAGGCAGTACCTGCCCCACCATCTTCCATCCTGTACCTCCTGCTTTCCATAGGGACTGCCTCTTCAAGATCTCTGATGCAGTTCTCTTGATGACTGAGCTGACCACAGTATCACCAAGTACTGGAGATGCAGGATGTCTCCAGAGGAATCCAGCGCTGGATCTTCCAGAAGAACTTCGCACAGATCAATGATCTGTGCTAGAGCTTTCCCAGGTAGAAAGCCTGGCTGTGGCACCTTTGCTTCTCCTGTTTCATAGACTTGGACAGATGGCACATCTCCTGCCCAGCCCTGCCAGCCAGGCACCAAAAGCAGGATTGACAGGCCTCCTACCCGATGACCTACCTAATGACCAGGGGTGGAAGAGCCTGGGCTGGTGGGCTTTGGCTGGAGCTGCTCTGGACAGCCAAGGCTACGTACTTGGGCTCATATGGCTTTACTTGCAGCCAAACCTCTCTCTTGCTTTTCGTTTTGCTGCAGCCATAGCAGTCAGTGGTAGAGGTCCTGCAGCGTCCCCTTATATAAGGCAACATGCTGGAGTTGTGAAGTAGAGGTGAGTCTGGAGCTACATATACTGAAAAGCCCTTGCTAGAGGTGCTAAAGGACTTTTAGAACAGGTTTTGTGCCCCATGCCTTGTTGATGCTCCCAAGGCGGTCCAGAAGGACCTGCAGGCTTGTCATGTGGCTGGAGAGATGGCACTCCTACATAAGATGTCCTGATGGATGTGGCCTTTAGGAGCAGTGTAGCAGGGCAGTGTAGAAATGGCTTTTCTGAACATTGAAGGGGAGATTTGTTATTAGCATCTTTCTTCTCCCTGGCAGCAAATGGTCTGTTCTGAGAGGACTGAGGATGAAACAGTAAGGTTATATCTCGCTGGAACTGTGCTGAAGACAGTAGATGATCTCACACACTGACCCTTGCACCAAGACCAAAACTGCTGAATGAACTGAAAGAAAATGCAAGGTCGTGCACATGGGTCAGGGCAATCCCAAGCACAAGTAAAGGCTGCGTGGGGAGCGGATTGAGAGCAGCCCTGCCAAGAAGGACTTGGGGGTGCTGGTGGATGAAAAGCTCAACACGGCCTGGCAATGTCCACTCACACCCAGAAAGCCAACCGTGCCCTGGGCTGCATCCTCAGCAGCGTGGCCGGCAGGGCGAGGGAGGGGGTTCTGCCCCTCTGCTCCCCTCTGGTGAGACCCCCCCACAGCACTGCATCCAGCTCGGGGGTCCTCTGCATCAGAAGGACACGGACCTGTGGAGCGAGTCCAGAGGAGGCCACGGAGATGCTCAGAGGGCTGGAGCCCCTCTGCTATGGAGCCAGGCTGAGAGAGCTGGGGCTGTGCAGCCTGGGGAAGAGAAGGCTCCGGGGAGACCTTAGAGCAGCTCCCAGTACCT
>JAVJGI010000014.1:160295-177891 GCA_035590275.1 Ibycter americanus | reverse complement strand
GGCAGTGCTCAAGGCCAGGCTGGACGGGGCTGGGAGCAACCTGGGCTGGTGGGAGGTGTCCCTGCCCGTGGCAGGGGAGCTGGAACTGGGTGGTCTTGAAGGTCCCTTCCAACCCAAACCATTCTGTCATTCTATGATTCTACTATAAAACTGAGGCTAGTTGGAGGGATTTGAGTGGTTGAGAGTGAGCATATCTGTGATGGGAGGCTACTTAGGGCTTCACATCCTCCATTGCTGATGTCTGACAGTAGGTGAGATGATCCCCATCCTTAAGTGCCAGTCCTAAACTATCAGATACCTAATCTGATCATGGGTGTGCAACTCAAACTGTTTGAGAAAATCTTCAGTGTAACATGCTCCTGGCTACGCTGAAATGGTGATAGAACATAGCTGTGAGTTGCTGTTTGACCAATAAGATCCAGTGCATCTCAACCTAAATATTTTAGAACAAAGGTCATTGTTGAAATACAGGTATAAATGTTGTGTGCTCACACGGGAGATGGCGGGAGGATCTCCTGCCTTCCAGCCTGGTGCTTTGCTCACTAGAAGTAACTTTGTACGTGGTGAATCGCTTACCAGTGCCGGTAAGGAGCTGGCCTTTATTGTACTGTATTCAAAGAATAAAATAACCACCTTTGATTCTGCTAATGCATTTATGGGGTAAATGGGAGAGGAGCTTAAGTTAAATTCTAAATGTGACTTGACAAGACACAGCCTGCAGATACATGTCAGTCAGTCTGTGGTGCATGTCGCTGTCAGCCCGTGAGCCATGTCACCAGTGATGAATGCTAACTAACGAGTTACTGTCTAGTTGTCATGGAAAGCTTGAACCCTGGAAAAAAATTAAGAATTAACTGGCTTCAAGCTGCTTTCAGAAGTGGTGAGAAATCTAATTCTGGCCTGATTGTTTGGGTTCGAAAGCAGAGATGGAGGACTTCCACACCAAAACTGCCTGGCCTGTGTGTCTTGTGTTAATCTGTCCTGCTGCAGCATGTTGATAGCTTCACGGGTCTGGGGGCTCAAAGCCTTGGTCCCAACGCACAGGAGGGTTGTAGTATGGGATATCCTGCCTGTGTGGCTGTGGCAGTCGGCCCTAGGAGGGCCTGCCTCTCCCGTGGGTCCTGCAGCTGCAATGTAAAATAATGGGGAAGTTCTCTACAAATTCAGAGGTTGAATCTCTTTCCAAAGTCTTGGCAGCTGCTGGGCTGGTTGCAGACAATCAGGCTGTCTTCAGTGGTGATCTCATACGAATTGGCTGGTTCTCGGAGGCGGGGATTTGCCTGAACACCATGCAGCAGTGGAATGCTTTTCTTCCAGAACCCCATATAATTCATGCAGCTGAAATTTGTTTTTGAAATGCTGAGGTCTGGTGCTTTATCTTGTGAGGACGGAAAGAGGCAAAGGAAGACTAGCTGTCTCTCATAGCCGATGTGGGTGCAAGAGATGCCTTTTCAAGGGTGGCTTCCATTAGCTGCGTCGATGTAGAGGGACTGCTCAAGTGACTGCTGTAAATTGTAGAGCAGAAACCTCGGGAGTGAATAGGGCCCTTCCAGCCCTTTTGTCATGTTGCACACTGAAATGCTCTGGGCTTCTTGTCTTGGGAGGGTGGCACCTTTATTAAAGGAGGCTTGCTTAGATGCTGTTGTGATTGCATCCCAAAAGCAGAAGTAACAGCACTAGTTTTGCTTCCCTTAACCTGAAGAGTGTTACAAGAATCTATCTTTTTGCAGATGGCCTTGGAGCCAGGATCTGGCTCTGACTGTGCATTTGCTGCGGCTGGGGACAGTTTCCACCACTGATCCAGACTGCAAAGTTACGGGAATGTCACTGATTCCCGTGGTGGTCTGGGAATATGACTCATGCTAAGAGCGTGTTCTGTGCAGGTCTTCTTGGGAGGGCTGTGTTTCCCTACAGTGTCACCCCTGCCTCAAGTGCCTCCCACATCTAATGGGTTGCAGAATATGCTGGTGTGGTTTTATTTGTGGAAATGTTCAGTTATGGTTGTTGGTGTCCTTCACTAGCCGGGAGGGCTTTCTGAGTGCTGTCTCCCTTCTCAGCCTCTGAAGGACTTTAATTACTCACGTTCTACCTCTGCCTTATTTTTGTTCCAATTTGTAACAGTGTGGTGAAGATCCTGCTCGCAGCTAACGCAGATCCAAACCTTGGAGATGATTTCAGCAGTGTGTATGAGACTGCCAAGGAAAAAGGCCTCCACTCTTTGGAAGGTAATATTGTTTGTGTGCAGCCACCTGCATTTGCTTTTCAGGTCCCAAAATTTTCTTTCCTGGCTTTGAAATGGAAATTTGACCTCGTCTGGTTTTTTTTAGAGCTAGCTTCATCTTCCATTTAAATGTAGAGTAACTGATGGGACGTGGGCGAGTGTGTCTGAAGATGAGAGAAAACATTGTGTAGATGTTTGTGAGAAGCAATCCTTCAACGTCCTAGAGATAACCTGGTTTTATATAGCCAGAACATAATACAAAGTTGTAGATAGGAGCATCATCCCGTTGACCCTCATGCAGCCACTTGCTGGGGAAGGAGGAGGGTTCAAGGCAGTGTATTCCATCAGTAACCTTACCCTGGATCTTATAAGTAGGTATAAAGTGAAGAAAGACTTGGACAATTGAAATAAAACCGGATGATGTAACTGGTTGCAATTACTGCTGCTGGTTTTTGGGCAGGCGTTAACGCTAGCTTTCAGGCCTTGGAGTCTTTACATGAAAACAAGGAAATGTTCTGCAGCGTCATTTCATCTTGTTATCATTTTTCTTGGCTGATGTCTCAAGTTCTAGTCTCACCCTAACATTATCCCCATTGCTGGGATGTTGATGCAGACTTAGAATCATAGAATCACAGACTGGTTTGGGTTGGAAGGGACTTTTCAAGGTCACCTAGTGCTACCCCCCTGCCGTGAGCAGGGGCATCTTGCACTAGATCAGATTACTCAGAGATCTGCTCTGTTTATTCAGACTGATTTAAATTTCCCAGACTGTTTCCACTTTTTACGACACTAAGTGGTGGTTAAATTTTCTTGGGTTTGTGATTATCGATGGAATCTCAGCGGGGGGGATGCCTGGATCCTTGGTGCCCAGCTGAGAAAGTGGCCAGCTGCACATTTCAAGGATGCTTCTTGTCCCCAGGCTTAGTTCCCAGGCTGGCAGGAATGCTGGCAGCACCCCACTAAAATGTCCCTGGCTGTTGCCTTCCCTGTTCCAGAAGCCTCTTCTGCATCTGAACGCTGTGCTGACCTGCTGGCCTTGGCTCTGCACTGGCAGACCACAGACCATGTCCCAGCCATCCCCATCACCCTGCCAGAGCTCAGCCAGCCTCCGGGACTCACATTCCTGGGGACTGCTGCATCCACAGTGACTGCGTTTATGTGCTCTGACCTTCTGCTCTGGAGTTAAACTGTTTCCTAGCTGCTGGAAGGAGAAAATTGGAGGAAGCCACACGGGTTGTCCGAAGCCTGTTTGCCCTGCGTGGTTTGCAGAGCCTAAATCACGTGGTGACATTATCCATGGGTCTGTTGTGCTTTTTGCCTCACCGCTAAGAGCTGAAAGCTATATGAAGTCTAATGAAGGTGTAATATTTGAACCTTTCATAAAACACAGGTTGAGTTAAGAAGATGAATCAGTGAGGGGACAGTTTTGACAGGGCGTTATTTTATTTTTAAAAGCTCTCTACTCTCATCCCTCACTGTAACCCACCCGTGCAATAGACCTGCTCCTTGATGGAAGTGAGAACACGCATATATCAGCTCGCTGTAGCAGTGAATGCAAAATGTATGAAACAACATTAAAAAATGAACAATGGAATGCCAATACATAATGCATGTACATAGACTTTATTTAAGACAAAGTATATCAACCAATACAGTTAATTGTTTTTGTCTGCATTCATCCCTCTATAATGTTATGTATTTTGGGGTGAAGAAAAGATAAGGCCACTCACTAAGAAGTTGCATTAATTCTTTGGTTGACATGTTTTATTAAAAAGAATAAATTCAGTTGCATTTTTAAAAAGAGAGGGAGAGAGAGAAACTGCCTTTGTTTTTTACTTTTTTTTATGCATTTACATATTTCGTGTATAAATATTTTTTCATAAAAACATCCAAATCGAGAGTGTATGCTCCACAAACGCTGCACAAAATATATTACAGACATTTATATGGATGGCAGGAAGGGAGACAGAGGGCTGAAAATTTCCAGGCACCCAGTGATTGATGGTAGACGAGGCTTCCCCTGACGCTTTATTGAGTTTCCGATGATTATCTCTCTCTGAGACATTTTTTACAGATGACGGCCGAGCTGTCACAACGGACCATGGGGGAAAAAAACCAACAATAATAACACTTTAATCTCTTTACTGCACTGCTCCCTAGTATCTCAGATTCATCTTCCCTGACGCACGCAGTTCATTATCCTGCTCCTCCCTGGGTAGGAAATGACGACAAATAAATAAATATACATACTCACCCTGTATGCTTGGAGAAAAGACCCAGGAAAGGAAAGGAGCCAGGGCATTAATTGATCTTCCTGGAGGTACTGCGGTTCATTAGCGGAGATGCTGGGCTAGGACGGCATCAGGTATTCAGTACAGTGTTCTTCTCTTCCGAACTTTTCAAATCTTCTGGAAATCTGTCGGTAGCTGTTAGGAGGGAACGTGGAGACTGCCCTGCAGGGGATCTGCTGCCCGGGTCTGCTTGCTTTGCTGTGACAAAGTACTAGGTGCTGAGAGCCCTTTCAAGTTCTTGATGGCAACATGGGCTTACTGAGTTCTGATTTTATACCCCTTCACTGAGGAGCTGAGCACAGCTCCAGGAGCAGCATTTGGTCCACCAGTTGGGTGACGTTCATTCAACAGGAGATAGCACGTGCCAGGCCCACCATCACTCAGGCTCCGTGGTGGGACTGTGTGTTCGTGGGGCTTCCTCGTCTCCCAAAGCTGGGGAGAAGGGTTGTGGCCAGGCCTGGCCCTGTTGCCTGCTCCCCCCAGCTGAGAGGGGGATTAGTCTCCATTAACTCTGGAATGGGTGTGACAGCCTCCCTTTCCTCAAAAATCAGATATAAAGTGCAGTGCCTGTCAAAACCCGCAGCCCTGAGTGATAGCATCTCCTCGTTGATAAAAGAGCCAGTGAAGATGGTGAACACTGAGATGAGAGAGGGATGTGCCCTCCCTTCAGGCATGAGCGTGGTGCTCACATTGGATTCTCGACGATGGAATACTTGACCTCTTTGGTGGCTTTGATGGTGCATCTGGCCAGTTTTTAGATCAGGCTTCTCTCTGGTGTGCTGAATGCTCTCAGGGCTGATGTTGTGAAGATGCCGTCTCTGCTCCCATAAGTCTTCCTTCCTGGCTGATCAGCAGCCTGGTATTATTTCCTTCAATACCAAAAAAGAGCCACTCTTTTTTCCACTGTTCATTTTTGCTGATGACTAGAGCACAGGGCTTAAAACCCAGGACATTTGCTAAAGTCTGACCTTTAGACCAGCTGCAGAAGAGTATCAGTGCTGCAGACCCTTCCTACGGACCCGTGCAGGGTGCTGTGCCCCTGGGTGCTGGAGCCCTGCCCAGACACATGGGCTGGTCTGCTGGCGACTCCAGAATTGGGAATTTGCTTGAAGGTCACGTGCTGATGGGGCAGTGTCCTCTCCTTTCACAGCTTCCTTTCTGTTTACTGAAATCACCACTGCCTTGTAGTAATCCATCGGAGTGTCGGGAGAGAGTTTCTCCTGGCTTGGGAGCATATTCCCTCCCAGGTGCTAGTAGAAACAGCATCTAAAACTAGGTTTTGCACCAGAGCATGAGCAGCGGAGGCACTTCCACCTCTCCCACAGCGTGTCTGAGTCTAAGCTTGTGCGTAAATATTGCAGACGTCGTTAAGCCTGTGCTTGGGGATGGGTTGGGCCTGTGCTTAGCAGGGGAGGGTGATGCCTGTCTGTGCCATCTTAGAGGCAGCCCGTGCCTGTGGTCTAGGTCTGCTAGCCATGGCGCATCGCCTGCGTGCCAGCTGGGTTCACGTGGGACTCTGCCACTTCTCCAGCTCCTCTGTGCGCGTTGCGAAAGGGGACAGGTCTAGCGAGAGCTGGGCTTGGAGCTGGAGCGGTGCAGCCTCTCCCACAGAGAGCCTTTGCTTCTGTACATCAGTTGGATTTAATACATTCCTCGATCTTCCAGCTTTGCGGTCCAAACTCTTGAGTTTGCATCTGATCTAGAAGATTTAGTCTTTAGTGTCCGTCTCACCACAGTCCTTCTCCTGTCCTCCTGGGAATGCCTTGGCCCAGCTTTGCTCTGACCTGCGAGCACCAGTTGTTGGGCTTTCCCTTTTGCCGGGTATCTGTGCATGTTGGCATTCAGCAGAACAGAGCTCAAGGGAAGAAAAAATTACAATTAATCAGCTTTAGAAAGCATCGGTTTCTGTTCAAAGAAGCATCATGATCTCTGGGTCTGATTTCACAAAACCTGCCAGGTCTCGGTGTAATTGCATTTGCTCAGGGGATTCCAGGCTTTCTAGTCAGCTGTGAAATGCGTTATTATGAATTATTCCCATCCCGGTAGCATTGGGCAATACACCTTCTGGAGCACACTGTACCAGTGGCTAAGCAAACACAGGATAAAAACTCCAGTTCCCAAAGAACAGCTGGTTTCAACATAAAACTGAAGATAGCAGGAGCAGAAATACTCAGCATCATGCTCTGCAGCACTTGAACCCATGTTACTTTTCAGTTAATGAAGGAAGTGTTTTCAGAAGAGTTCCTGCTTTAAAATGGCTACTTCTTGACATTTCTGGGCAGCGCCGGGTAGAGGAGGCAGCTCCTGGTGCAGACAGGCCCAGGAGCAATCGGAGCGGGGTGATAAGGGAAGCATAGCGTGACTGAGGGGATGCCCTGGCCATTGCCAGCTGGCTGCTGTCCCCAGCATCTGGAGTGCTGCCGTCCCTCAGCCCCTCCGGCTCTTTTCTCTTGGTTATGGCTTGTAGGTTTTGGTGCTCTGTGCTTCCAGCCTGAAGTAGGTGCAGATGGCTGGGGTCACGTTCTGGCTGGAGGAGGAAGGTGGTATGGAGGAAGCATTGAATGCTTGTTCTCTGGCCCTTCTGGACAGTAAAAGGGGAAAATGAAAGGCAGAAGTCTCTGTGTTGCTTGCTTGTGTTGAACCCTGATTTCCCTTTGAAGGTGCAAATATGCTGTGGTTGGAACAAGGCTGAGAGGTCTTCTTCTGCTGGGCTTTCCCCAACCACCTCCTTCCCTGTCTGGGCGCTGTGAAGGTGGGCACTGGGATTTGTGGAAACCACGTTGCCTTCATCTCCGCTGCTGCTTAGTGGAGTGGGGACAATAGCCACCAGAACCCTCCATCGGGGTCCTGATAGTATCCTGGAAAAGGCCATTAGGCCCTTAACAGGCTTCCAGGCCGGTGGTGGTGGTCTGTGCTGCTGGTACATCTTCAGACAAGCAGCTCTTTGTCTCAGTGAGCTGAGCTTTCGTTCTTTTTCCCCTGCAGTCCTTGTAACCCGGGAGGACGACTTCAACAACCGCTTGAACATCCGAGCCAATTTCAAGGGCTGCACAGCTCTACACTACGCGGTCCTGGCTGATGACTACCTGACGGTCAAATTGCTGCTGGATGGAGGTGAGTTCCATAGCTCCACCCGGCTCTTGGGCCAGGAGCACTTTTTCTGAGTAGGCCTGTCCCACAGAACTATCAAGCTCAGACAAGGGCCGCACTCTTTCATTGTCAGGATTAGATGTGATTTACTGTATGCTTTAATCTCTTTAATTTTTAGTTTCTGTGTTCCCATTCCTCTCCAGTGGTTTTTCTCAAGTACTTCTGGTGGCTATTCTCATCTTAATCATTGAGTTCCCTTTCCTCCAGCAGTTCAGTGAGGATGCATCCACTGGTGTCTCTGTTCAGTATTTTGAACATTTCCCTTTTGCAATTTGCACTCTAGTCATTTATTATATCCCTTACATACCTGTGTGGCACAGAATCAAAGAGCCCTCACTTTACTGGGAATGGATCTGCTCTGCATACGTACTGGATAGGGACCACTACCCACATGAAATGGTTTAGGCTCGGGTACTGTTGGTACCCTGGCAATGCAGCTCTTGTCAGAATTGGTAAAAATTAGCTTGTGCAGTTATTTGGCCTCCTGGTCAAACCACAGACCCCTTCTTCTCCTGGATCCTGCTTCACTGTCATCTCTTATGTACTCAGTGGCTCTAGAGTACAGATCCATAGAGATATGTACAGTTGGACTCAATGATCTTAAGAGACTTTTCCAACCTAAACAATTCTAGGATAATAAAGAGATGAAAATTTGTAGGATTATAGCATAGTTCAGGTTGGAAGAGACTTCAGAAGGTCTCTAGTCCAACCTTCTGCTCAAAGCAGGGTCAGCTGTGAGGTCAGACCAGGTTACTCAGGGCTTTAGCCAGCTGGAGCCTGAAAACGTCCAGGGATGGACACTGCCCAACCTCTCTGGGCGACCTGTCGCAATGCTTGACCATCTTCATGGGGAAAAAGCTCATCAGCACTAGTGGAGGAGAGGAAGAAGATGCATTTAGCTAACAGAATAGAGATGTGCTACCATGACAACAGTTTTTTATATTTACCCTCCTGCTGATCTTTAGCAGGATGACATTTGCGTCTGTGTTATGCTGTTATCCAGAACCAGAGTCTGCTGAATGTGTATCTACATCTGCATGGTGCCGTTAAATTAGCTACATCTGCCTGTGGTACAAATTGTTCTGCAGACTGCAGAGCTAGTCGGTAGAGTTCTGCTCTCCTCCAGGTTTGTGTCCTTTGTCCCTAGCATTCCTCCTACAACAATTTCAACTCCTCTCCTCCTTGCAAGGTCACCTAGGGCACCTTTGAATGAGCAAGAAACAGCGATGTTGTGCCTGCTTTGAAGTGTGTGCTTGCCAGCAGCCTTCTGCCAAATGCAGTGTACAGCAGCTGAACGCTGTCAGCCCATCCCTGTGGTGCAGAGACTCTCTAGCGTCTGTCTAGCCAGATGCTGATTTTTGCAAAAATTTTTGGAATATCATTGTCTTCATGGTGTGAGCGTCTCAGGAGTGGAGGAGTTAATTCTAGGGAAGCAGGCAGGCAGATAACTGTATGATGGACTCACACAAGGCTCATTCCTTGAGAAAGTAACTAAAAAGATAATGGAAAGTAGCATCCGTGAAGGCTAACCATCCCCAGAAGGGATGAAGAAAAATAATTGTAGGAACATTGAACCTTGATACTCATCTCTACCATATGCTTGTTATCTTTCACAAATAGAAATATAAGAGTGAAAGGTTGAGATTCAATACCCCTGAATTCCACAGGTAACTCTGGGTCAGGGTTTCTCTGGGAGCCTGCCAGATACCAGAACCCTATCTCTTGGCCATAAATTAACCCCCAAAAAAAGGAGCCACTGAAAGAAAACCTATTGCAAATGTATTTAGCCAAGGTTCCTATGGGATGCTTGCAGAGAAGGGAGCTGAAAAAGCAGACAGCTGCTCTGTGGGCTGTAGGAGTATGTGCATGTGGTGACTGGGAAGTCCTCAGACGAAAATATTGGCCCTTGTGTGGTCCAGCACATTTGTCTGACGTGGTAGACCTACTCCATGTTTGTGAGATATGTAGATGCTGCTGGAACTCTGAACCTGGCAATTTCTCGTGCATCTGACTTGCTGCATGTCTGCTGCACCGTCCAACAGCACGTGTTCAGTGGTTGCTTGTCCAAGGGTGCTGGTGGTCAGAGGAAACTGCTCGAACAGGACCTCTGAGATCCCACAGCTGCGGGCAGGGATGCCTGTGGGAAGAGTGGAGTGAGCTTCACCCTCTTGAGTGATGAGTTGTGAATGCACAGGGCAGGCTTTGGTGGCGAGTGCAGTGGGCTCTTTGATGTTACAGAGAGTGGCAAGGTGGTCGAAGTGCTGGCGTGGAAAAGTTATTGTCACAGCATTGTTGTGAACAGATCAGAACAGGGTGAGCCTGGGATGGTGTGAATCTTAATGGCAGTGTTTCATCTCAAAAATGCCTAAAATACAGATGTGGACTAGCCACGAGGGCAGAGGGGTGGTCTACTGTGAAGGTGGTATACAGGCACACTCCACAGCAGCGTTAGGAATTGTGGAATCACAGAATCACAGAATGGTTTGGGTTGGAAGGGACCATAAAGACCACCCAGTTCCAGCTCCCCTGCCACAGGCAGGGACACCTCCCAGCAGCCCAGGTTGCTCCCAGCCCCGTCCAGCCTGGCCTTGAGCACTGCCAGGGATGGGGCACCCACAGCTGCTCTGGGCAGCCTGTGTGTTGTGAAGTGCATGTATGTTGGTCACAGTGGTCATGAGAGAAGGTGACAGCAGAGCTGCCAGCAAGAGGCTGAGAGCTCTTTTTCTGTCTGTTGAGTTTGGGCTGGCAGCCGCCCTCCTACCCTCTGAGGAAAAACTGGAATAATGTTTTTTACAAAGGTACCTCATTCTTTTTTCTGCCTTTGAAAATCTTACAAGACACGTGTATTATTAGCTGACTGAAAGTACCGAGGCAGCTGCTTGGTTGTCCTAAGTACAGGTAAAATGTGGGTGCAAATAAGTGAAGTCAGCACTAAAGAATTTCACCATACTGAATAAATAATTGCAAGTGGCAAGTCCAGCTCATTTCTACATCTGTCCCCTGCTCAGCTATCTGAGTGCTTGTTAGAATACAGACCTCCCTTAATAGAGAGGACTGTTCTTTTTGTTCAAATGCTGTTTCTGTATCAGTACTGGAGCCACTGTTGTCTTTGTGAATGACCACTTCTGCTGCTCGATGCTCATAGAGAGTTCTTTGTTCATGGCAAAGTGTTGCTGCTTGGAAGAACTCACTTGGATCTCAGGAAAAAAAGCATATAACAATCTGTAGGACTCTTGTTTGTCTGAGTACAACGGAAGGGATTGTGTACCAAATCAAAGTGAAAATTCTGAATTTATCCAGCCATAACACTGAAACGTGGCAATTGCTCATTGCTGATCTGTTCTTAGTCCAGCCTGATGGAAATCCTTGTGGATACAGATTCAGAAGAGTCCACGCTAAGAATGCATTTCCAAGTCAAAATTGTAATCTTGCAAAGATACGAGCGTGTCCCAGTGCTTAGACCCTGGGAGCATTGGTCCACCAACATGAATCTCCACTCGGTGCATGATGTGAAAGGTCCTGCTGGAGTCCTTGTAGGATCCTGAGGCTGAGTGTACAGTGCTCTTCAGATTAATCCGTATTTGCCAGCCCATCTGCAACATCCAGTTACCCTTTGCTGTCATAGTTACGATGAAAATTAATGACGATTTACTTGCTAAATCAGATACGTCTCCCCTTTTTGTTAGGTGAATTCTTCTGAGCTGGTAGCGTTACAGCAGACCCTTCCATTCCCTTTCAGTGAGTTTTGCACTCTGGAGTTCGATTTCATGATTGGCGCCTGACACAAGGTTTTCATCGCATTGACTGGGGGTGTTCCCCTCCTCCCGGTTCTGCGCGATAACAAAGCGTCATCCTTGTTAGTATAATCTGCAATGAATACATGGCTGAAGGTCTCAGAAGTGGAGATCGAACACCTTTCAAAGTGTGCCTGCCCCGGGCCCTTTGTGAGGATAATTTCCCCATGCTGTCTGCCATTGACATCCGCGCATAGGATGTCTCCTGTTTGCTGACATGGAACAGGCTCCCCTCGCTCCCTCCCTTACACTTCCCTACACCTGCCTTTTTACTAACTGTCCATTTACTCTCCCTAACACTTCCTTCTCTTGGTGCCCTGCCCTCGGGGCCAAAGCCATTAACTGCCAAGGCCCCTCTCTGCTAAAACAACTACCCCGTTGTGTGGCGCTGGGTGTTTTTTTTAAGGGAAGCCCCTATGCACTTGCCCCTCACCCCACATCCCTGGCCTTTTGTGGCCCATTCAGTGACTCGCTTGACCCCTCCAGGACCTTATCGCCTTGTGGTCAGCATGTGTGTGCCCAGCAGACCGCGAGACGAAGTCGCTGCTCTGTTGTCCTTTCGGGCAGTTGTTGGTGACATTTCACAGTCTCCTGACCTGAGCTGACACCATAAATATCGGTGTTTACGGGAAGGAGTGGGTGGGAGCTCGCATCCACAGCATGCACCAGTTGCTACTGCAGGCACGATCGATTCAGAGGGCTTTGTGTTTGGCTTGGAGGAAGGCAGGCAGGGTCTCCAGCTCGCTGACGGTGGAAGTCTCTTCGTTTCAGAGGGAGCTTTTATTATGTCAGTATTTAAATCTGCCACATGAAATAGCCAGTGATAAAAGGTTCAGCTTTCTGCAAGGTTAGCCTTGCCACGGAGCTCAGCCACCTTCTAGCACCCTTCTAAGTCTGATTCTGCTCCAGAACCTGTCACTGAAATGCAGGGAGCCAGGGGAGCCCAGGCAGGCACTGATCCGGGGGGGACCAGGGCTGGAGCTCAGTGCCCCCCAGGCCAGCATCTGGAAGCACAGTGCATGTATTCCAGCCCTCCATCCTCCTCTTAGCTCCGGACATTTACCGATAGTCAAACTGAACCTCCTAATGGCTCATGTTGCTACCAGCCCTCTTAGCCTCCAGCAAAGTTTCTGCAGGAGACTTGGGAGTGAGCTTGAGTTCAGGACTATCTTAAAGTCAAAGCCCAGCCCTTCTAGCCATGTGAATGCAGCAGTCTCAAGCCCTGCAGCAGGTGGATTCAAGATGATGATGAAGGCAGCAAAGACACAACCTGCAGCACTTATATTCCCATGCTCAGGAGCCTGTCCATTCTCATGCTGTCGGTGAGAGGGGTATGGGGTGTTTTGCAGTGGAATGAGTTGTGATTCATTTTGTTTAATTTCTTGGGACATGCTTCTGTTCTTGTTTTTTGGGTTTTATACTTTTTTACTCCCATGTGACAAATACACAGGAGGGTTTTGGGTCCAAAGAATACCTGCAGGCTTTGGAACTGAGCAGCAGGTATCTGATATTACTTTTATTGGGCTAATGTGGGGAGAAGAGTTTAGGTTTGAAATACATGGGGCTCAGAAGTGGGGCTGTGAAGAAGGGCAACCCTGGCCAGGGGAACTGAGCAGTGGGGCGCTTGAAGAAGCTTAGAAACCAGAAGAGCCTGGAGAGGTTCACCAGAAATTGTCTCTGTGCATCTCTGAGTGGCCCCACCTTTATTAAATCACACACAATCTGCTTGCCTTCACTGTAAAGGCCCTTTGCAGCCTGTCACCAGCCACGTGCATCATGCTGTGTTTTGCTATCGAGAGATCACACCGCTGACAGCCAGGATGCCAGCCACCACCACCTTGTGAATAGACTGTTGAACAAGCGTCTTCGCTTGGAAGGAGCTCACCTGGATGCCACAAAGCTGCTGTTCTTTCTCCCATAGTGCTCTCTCCAGTGCTCAGTTGTCTGCAGGAGACATTGCAAGCGGTTTGCTGATGCCTCTTCTGTTGCTCAACAGTGTTTCCTTGCCAGCATGTGGTCCTCTGACTGTATCCAGCTGCTGTCTCATGCTTTATACTCCTTGAGGAGTGGTATCTTTGCCCCTGACTAAAGCATCTAGGTCCAAAGATACTCTGTAATAGGTAGGAGGGTCAAAGAGGAAGCTGAGGGGAGAGTTGTGTTTCCCCATCAGGGTGTCAGGGCACAGTAGAATCCATGAAATCGCTGATGTTGGCAGGGACCACTGGAGACCATCTCATCCAACCCCCTGCTCAAAGCAGGGTCACCTGGAGCAGGTTGCCAGGACTGTGGTTGGGGTTTGAATATCTCCGTGGATGGAGACTCCACAGCCTCTCCGGGCAGCCTCTTCCAGTGCTCAGTATCTGTTACAGTGAAGTTTTTTCTTATGTTTTGAATGGAATTACCTGTGTTTCAGCTTGCACCCATTGCCTCCTGTCCTGTCACTGGGCATCACTAGAAAGACCCTGGCTCATCTTCTTCACTCCCTCCCATCCTGTGTTTATATACTTGGATAAGATCCCTCTGAGCCTTCCCTTCTCCAGGCTAAAGAATCCCAGCTCTCTCAGCCTCTCCTCGTATGAGAGGCACCAGTCCCTTCATTGTTTTCTTGGCCCTTTGCTGGACTTACTCCAGTAAGTCCATGTCTTTCTTGACCTGGGAAGTGCAGAACTGGACACCAGATGTGTCTCACCAGTGCTGAGCAGAGAAGGATCCCCTCCTTCAACTTGCTGCAACACTCCTCCTAATGCAGCCCAGGACACCGTTGGCCTTCTTTGTGTCAAGGGCACGTTGTTGGGTCATGGTGAACTTGATGCTCACCAGGACCTTCTCTGCCAAGCTGCTTTCCAGCCAGGTGGCCCCAGCCTTTGCTTGTTCCTCCCCAGGGGCAGGACTTTGCACCTGTTGGACTTGCTAAACTTCAAGAGGTTATTATCAACTTATTTCTCCAGCCCACCAAGGTCCCTCTGAATGGCAGCACAACCTTCTGGCCTATCAGCCATTCCTCCTAGTTCTGTATCTCCTACAAACTGGCTGAGGATGGACTCTGCGCATCATCAGGGTCATTAATGAAGCTGTTCAGCAGCTGTACCCCACGAGTGACAGGCCTCCAGCTGCACTTTCTGCTGCTTCTCATGACCATTGAGCCAGTTTTCAATGCCACTTCATTGCCTACTACGGGGATGTTATGGGAGATGATGCTGAAAGTCTTACTAAAATCAAGATAAACAACATCCACTGCTTTCCTCTTCATAAATCCATGCTGGCTACTCCCAGTCACCTTCTTGTCCTCCGTATGTTCACAGAATCGCAGAATCACAGCGTGGTTGGGGTGGGAAGGCACCCCTGGAGACCATCTAGCCCAATCCCCTGCTAAAGCAGGTTCACCCAGAGCAGGTTGAACAGACTCACATCCAGGTGGGTTTGAATGTCTCCAGAGGAGGAGACCCCACAGCCCCTCTGGGCAGCCTGTGCCAGCGCTCTGTCACCCTCAAGGTAAAGAAGTTTTTCCTCACATTCAGATGGAAGTTCCCGTGTTGCAGTTTGTGCCCATTGTCCCTTGTCCTGTCGCTGGGCACCGCTGAAAAGAGCCTGGCCCCGTCCTCTTGGCACCTGCCCTTAAGATATTTGTAGGCATTGATGAGGTCCCCTCACAGTCTTCTCCTCTCCAGGCTGAACAGCCCCAGCTCCCTCAGCCTTTTCTCATCAGAGAGATGCTCCATCCACTTATTATCTTTATAGCCTCCGCTGGCCCCTCTCCAGTAGTTCCCTGTCTCTCTTGAGCTGGGGAGCCCAGAATTGGACACAGCACTCCAGACGTGGCCTCACCAGGGCAGAGTAGAGGGGGAGGATCACCTGTGTTAGGAAGGGGTTTGAGGGTGAGTTGCTCCATCACCTTCCCAGGAATCAAGGTGAGGCTGACCAGTCTGGAGTTCTCCCAATCCTCCTTCTTGTCCTTCTTGAAGATAGCCATGACATTGTTTTTCTTCCCATCCCCAGGGGCTTCTCCCCATCACCATGATCATCAAGAGTGGCCTCACAATGACATTTCTCAGGTCCTTCAGTGCTCGTGGATACTTGCTTAAATGTTCCTTAACCTGATGTGGCTTTGAGCAACCTTGTATAGTGGGAGGTGTCCCTGTCCGTGGCAGGGGGGTTGGAACAAGATGATCTTGAAGGTCCCTTCCAACCCAAACCATTCTGTGATTCTATTATTGTATGATCCTCCTCCGCCAAGGGTCAGTCTTCCTTGCTCCAGACATTCCCAATGGAGCCCACACCCCTGCAAGCTGGGGAGCCCCGTGGGCAGAGGAGACCCTACGTCCTCTCCTGTGCCCTGGGTGAGGCTCAGCAAGGCTGAGTGGAAAGGGGGAACAGCCTGGGGAAACCTCATGGGCTTCAAACCTTGGGACAGCACTGCTGCTGCGGGATTTGCCCTGCAGGGCGGTATCCCTCCTCCTGGCACGGGACGCTGTTAACCTTTCACAGCCTTGTGCTGGGAAGAGTTGTCATGGCTGTGGTACCCTTCTAATAAATTACACTGAACAAAGCACAGAAGAAAATGCTGCAGAGAACCATCTTGTTCTTGGGCTAGAGCTTATGAAATGCAAAATCAGAATATTGTGACTGCTTCCCCCCATACACACCTGAGAAACTTGGGCACAGAAAGAAGTGTAGAGGTAAGGTTTCCAGAAACAAGTGTAGAAGCAAGGTTTCCCTGGCACTTAACAGCTCAGCTGTCATTTTTCTTGGATATTGAATTGCTTTTCCAAGTGCTTTTCCAAGGTGTATTTTGTGTGTGTGTCTGTGTGACAAGGGGTTGGCTGAACCATCAGCTGCTGTTGTGTGAAAATGTACTACTTTGCTGATGCATGTAGGTAGGTGGTCTCTTATATTTTATATCTTTGCTTAAAAGCAGAGCAGTTCCCTCCTTCAAGCCTGTTGTCGGGACCTCCCCTCTCTATCCCCATCGCAGGGACAGGCACATCTCCTCCTGCCAAAACTGAGCAGCCTCATTATGTGTTTCGTTCTCCCCGGCGTTCTCCTAATCATTCAGCGGTTGGACTTGATGACCTCAAAGGTCTTTTCCAGACTAAATGATTCTATGATTGACCACCTTGCTTTCTACTTCCCATCTTCAGAAATCCCCTGTGCTTCCAGCTCCTCCTAGAGCCAGTGTGCGGGCTGACCAGGCTGCTCCTGCATGGGAAACGCCTGCTCCAAAATGCCGTTTGCTTCCTTCTTCGTGCACGGGACCCTCGGTGTGACTCCGGCACTGGTCCTTTTTCTCATACCAGTGCTAACAGCCTCTTGGACTGAAATAGATGGTCTTGGGAGGTGCGGAGGGGTAACTGAACTCACCTAGCGTGTAGCTGGGAGTGGAGCTCAGGTCTTGACTCCAGCCACGTCTCACTGGAGCAGCCTCACTGCCCTGCCGCCTTGGGAGACTCAAGCACACGTGCCAGGTCTCATGCTCAAGTCTGTCTTGTAAAACGTGAGTGATCAAGTCAGCTCAGCGCACATATCTCTAATTAAAAGGGGGAGAGAGAGAGAGGAAGGAAAGAACATACATTTATGAAAACATTTTAGCTGAGGCTGCAATAACCCAGACTTCTGAACTCAATTTGCAGTAAATTTAGCACAGTACATTTGTTGGTAATGCTCCACGCTCCCCTATTTGGTACAGTATAATTGCAGATATTGTGAATAGGATGAATGATGGGTAAATGAATTACAGAGCCAGCATTACAAGGGATGCTCTTTTGACATCAGAAAGTGAAAGTGCTTGTGGTACAAGCACAAATAGAGGCTGGGCAGAGAATGGATTGATAGCAGTCCTCAGGAGAAGGACTTGGGGGTGTTGATGGATAAGAAGCTCAACATGACCTGGCAATGTGCGCTCACAGCCCAGAAAGCCAACTGCCCTGGGCTGCATCCCCTGCAGCGTGGCCGGCAGGGCGAGGGAGGGGGTTCTGCCCCTCTGCTCCCCTCTGGTGAGACCCCCCCCACAGCGCTGTGTCCAGCTCGGGGGTCCTCTGCGTAAGAAGGACACGGACCTGTTGGAGTGGGCCCAGAGGAGGCCACGGAGATGCTCAGAGGGCTGGAGCCCCTCTGCTATGGAGACAGGCTGAGAGAGCTGGGGC